>JBBPDC010012068.1:0-13379 GCA_037974485.1 Hemigrammopetersius urotaenia | reverse complement strand
ACACACACACACACACACACACACACACACACACACACACACACACACACACACACACACACACACACACACGTCACTGCGGTAAATACCAAACTTCAGTTCATCAAATTCCAGCAGCAGATCTAGAGCTGTGTCCCTCTCTTCTTCTCTTCACTAGACATTTTTGCTTGTGTTCACACAGTGTACCTCCAACTGAGCTAAATGTTCCTGCACCATTAAAGGATTTTCCTGTTCAGCAACACCCACAGCTTAGCGGCTAGAGGGACTTTAATGTTCGACAGCCCCGGTAGCGAGCGTCCATCGAACACACAGAGTCTGTCAGACAGCTTCACCCGAATGAACTTCAATTTCACATCAACACAGTAACTTATCATCAAATTCAAACCATGATTAAATATGTCCTTTTACACTTCTGCAAACATAAAGTACAGAATCTGCTTCAATGGGCCTCAAGTGAGAAACACTTGTCCTATCCATGTACTGCCCATGTATTCTTTCACAGCAAATGTTGGGCGGACAAGCTTTAGAGAATGCTTCCATTGCCATACAACCTACTGAGACACTGAGTGGCTACATAATGCTGAGTGTCCAGGAGAAATGCTTCGGTTAAAAAGCTGGTCAAATCTAGGCAGGTTGAAAATGATAATGAAAATGAAACGCTACTGTTACTAATCCAGGTGAGTGTCTGAAATTCAGAGGAGGAAAAAAAACAGCAGTGAACAAGTACAAAAAATTCTGATAAAAACGAGGTTAAGTACTTTAGTGTGTAAAACTGCACAAGATGAAACCAATTCCATGGCAAGCTGGCACAGAAAAGAAATACGGGTCCATCTCTGAGAGGACCAGGCTGTTTGACTGACAGGCAGGATGAGCAGTTGGTAATTGCACAGGAAATCAGTTTTACTTGCAGACTTAACCTTAACCTTCACCAAAAATCATCAACAATTTTTGAAACAGGACAGAGTGAACAGCGAATAGACCGACATCTTGCTTGAAAAGCAGGCTGCAACAGTTTGCTACTTTGTATTTTGTATTATGAATCATGTTTTTCCATCTGGACCAATAAAACCACCCCAGAACCAGTTCAAACTTTACATAAGAGGGGCAATTCTGACAGCTGTAGAGAATTTAGTATGCGTTTCCCTCAGACACTATGTGTACTCTCTGCCTGAAGCTGAAACTTATTGAAATACCACCATAACTCTACTGTAGTGGACATCTCACACCTCGCAAAACTCTTGAATTTCATTTTAAATTTAATACATTACCATTAAAGAAAATGAAAAGGTAAAAATGTATCTGTACTGTTTACACTTTACACTGAGCAGCCAATATACGGTTGCTTTGTACAGCTCAACAGTACTAAAAAATGTATACAGATATATTTTATATGAAAATTTAGCTGAATTTATGTCACGGTAATAGTACATTTTATTTTTCATAATAATTTAGGACTAAAATGCATGATAAAAAAGCAAATTTGAAAAAATATTTAAAAATTTGCGGTTTCTGTGAATTTGCGGGGTTTTCCACGAACAACTGATGCTGTGACTTTGTGGGGGAACACTGTACTTTTTTACAAACATCTGTAACTATAGGATTTTTAAAAATATAGTAATAACATTTAGTAAATGAAAATACTAAATGTTTTTTAAAATCTGTTGTTTTCAAGGTTACTTGCCAACATTCTATAAATAAATAAGTCAATTAAAATCTAATTAAAATTTTGATTTTTTATTATTGGTGAAAACCACAACTATGGGTTACATTTTAATCCATTACACCTGGAGTAAAGCGTAGCTTATGGGTGAAACCTGTGACGGTCTGGTCAGCGGCCGGTAGAGGTCGCTGCTTTTGAGTTTCTGGTTCTGTTTCTGTTCATGTTTTTGGGACTTTTATTTTGATTCCCTGTTCTTGAGTCACATGGTTTTTGGTTGTCACCTGTTTGTGTTTTGCCCACTGATTTCTGTTTGTATTTAAGCCCTGTTCGTTTTAGCCCTCACTATCTGTCCATCGCCTCACTTTAGCACCTCGTTTTCGTGTGTTTGCCCTTAGCCTGTATCCTGTTCTGACGGCCCTCGTGCCTGGTTTTTGTTTCTGTGTTTCTTCTCGTTGTAAATAAAGTTTAGTCAGCATGAATCCCTGGTCTGAGTATTGGGTCGTGCCCCGAGGTAGCTCACGGCTGAGGGCTAGCCTCCCAGCTGTGACAAAACCAGATACTTCATCTTTTCAAACTACCACGTCGTTGGGCATCTCCACATGCTTGAAGGACAGCACTAACTACCAATATTGTTAGGTCACCTAACACACTTGCTTTGGTTTACATCGTTCTGAGTAATGGGGCAAATGGAGGTTCATCTTACCCACTCAGAGAGCATGAGGTCAACTTTGCTGCCTCTCAGGGCAGATGGCCAGACCGCTCATCTTTACACAATTCCTGACACGTTCCTGTTGACTCTAACTGTTTGTTTCCCTTCTGCTTCCCCACTGCATTGTTATGACAGACAATTGCAGTTGCCAGATGGCATTTTAATAGGAACAATGAAGTGTGCGTGCCTAGATGAACAAGAGTATATATCCAGCCATTTTTGCCAACCAGAGCATTATTTCTGAGCTTTAATTTTTAGTCTACATGGAGCACCAGCAAAGATTTCATGTATACAAGTTATAGAGATGTTAACCTTCAGTTATCATAATATTCTGAAATAAGTTTCTTGTAGTGGAACATCTGGATCAGGCATTAAGTGTTTTGCTCAGATTTCCTATGGCAACCTTGCTTACATCAGCAGTCTTAAAAGTTTATTGGTTGTATGAGTAAGCACCTCTTCACAGACGAGGCAGCTTACACTACAAAATGTTTCACCCCTCACAGGCTCATATTTGAGTAAAAAAGTTGGCTCAGGCTGTTTTCAGGTACATTTTGGTATTGTATAATGTAATTATATCCAAGACCTTTGAATCGTAAGAAATAAAAGTTTTACTCCATCAAGATACCCTCCAACAGATTTAGCAAACTATCTGGAGGTACTCGGTTGATATCTTGGAGGTACAGCTGAGTTTTGGTTTAAGCATGAACTTAAGCTTAAGACTTAGATTTAAATTACATTCAGCTTAGTACTCAGCTGTATCTAAGTGATTTTAGATTAATGTTAATGTTTTTGCAACATAAAACATTTGAAAAACTGTTTTTTTAGGGACAAAGTAGAAAAAAGAGTGGTGTTAACAGAGGTGGCTAGTATAAATGGACTAGAAGGACTCCCACTCTCAAAGAAAGAAAGGCATCAACATTTTTGCCATACAAATGTTACATTTACTGCTAAGAAGTGACTAGAAGCTGATTATTCTGGGGCCCTGTGTAGCACCAACACACCACAGGTAAATTATGTCTGAGATTTGGGCTAAATAACACATGAATATATTGTACATAATGTTAACACCGTAATATGCAAGTCAAACTGTAAGACATCACAGTTACACAGCATTACACATGACCACTGTGGGAAACTGCCCTCGACCTGTCCCAGCTCCACTCGGGCCCTTCCCCAAGCTGGGCCACCGCTGCCTAAAGCCCAGGCGGAGATTGTTCCTCCTGATCCTGATGTCTATGGACTACAGACTCCCTGTTCCTCTTCCAACAATATTATCTCTCTGGACACATAATCAAACCAACTCTCTTAGCCATAGAGGGCCTATTTGCCTATAACCTCATTCACTGAGGCTCTCTCCTGTATTTATTCTCTATTCTTGTTCCTTTCTCTGGGTCGCACCGAGGAGGGCGGGTTCCCCATTTGAGTCTTGGTTCCTCCCGAGGTTTCTTCCTCCAGCTGATGGAGTTTTTCCTCGCCTCTGTAGCCTCTGGCTTACTCACTAGGGGCTCGGACCTGGACTCTATAAAGCTGCTTGGTGACAACCTGGTTGTAAAAAGTGAATTGAATTGAATTGAATTGAAGTCTTTATTTGTCAGATTTCCATGACTGCAATAACGCTCATTTCCAGTAGCACCTTTATTTGAGGTGCTGTATTAATTGGTGACACTCTTACAGTGATGATATAGAAGCTGTACAGGGAAAATCAAAGCTTAAAACTACTTGTACATTCAGGTATTGCTGTTTTCCCAGTGATGATCTGAACTAATGAACATTTTACTGTTTTATGCTGAAACTGTGAACAGGCTCACGAACGTCATGCCACAGTCCGTCCAAAATAATCACCAGTCATTACTGGGTGTTAATAATTTGTTGCAGTATTGTGCATTATTAACATAACTGCTTTTGCAATTCTAATGTTCATATAGTGTTTCAATATACTGACATGAAGATTAGGTAAATTAGGTAAACAGTAAAGCGTAGAAGAAGCTCCATTGTGTTTCACTGTAAAAATCATATACATTATGTCAAAAACATGTATTTATGAAATTATATTTGAATAACATATAACACTAACAAAACAACACTAACCCAATGTAGGGATTTAGTCTAAAAGAGCACAGTGTCTCGACTGTATACTTCAAAAGAGCTGGCGCGCTGGAAGACCTTACATTAACTTGGATTAGGAGCATATTACAAGTCAGCGCAACGTAAATAATAACAATAATAACAGGAATAAAATGCAGGGTGGAGTGTCTGGACGTCTAAAATGATGTCTGAGTTCATAATTCTCAGGTGTAATTGTGTAAATATGAAGGACGAAGGGGCTTGTGGGAGTGTGCAGAGTGGTGTGGGGGTGTTTGAAATGGAAAACACCCGAGCGGGGCTGGGAACGTAACACAACCAAAAAAAGGATGAATCTGAAACATGTTGAAGATAAAGTATACAGCCAGTTTGAATCAGATGTGATAAAGATTGCTCAATTGGCTGATCCACAGCGCGTTTGATCTCACGCATGCTGCAAAAATATGCTGACGACTCAATTTCCGACCTTTATGAAGATTTGAAACCTGCTTTCTTTTTTAAAGTGTCATCTACAATCTTCCACGCCGCCATCAGAATATTCCTACACAAAGCTAGTGGACAAAAATAATACAGGAGTATCCAGTGATAAATGACTTTATCACTGTTCATGTATTAGCTGATTGTGTTTAAAGTTCAGTCTGCAGTGTTTGTTTTTCACCAGCTCATGTTTAGAAAATCTCTGGGCTGGACGCACCCTGGGCTGGTTTCAAGCACAGATCGGACACATTCTACAGAAACATACAATGTACTTAATTTTTTTTCAATCAATTTGCATTTGAGACATTGAACAGTTAGTAAACAGAGCTTATGTTAAATCCTGGCCACAACAGGGGCAGCTGGTGGCCTGGTGGTAAGGAGTTGCCCTTGTGAGTTCAAAGCCAAGGACTATCAGTGGCACCACTGAGGTACCCTCGAGCAAGATACCCACACAATACTCTCTGGGTGCTCGCTGTTTCACTTGATTAAAAGGGTTAAATGCAGAGAATTTCGCATTGTTCACACTGTGTGGTATGTTCACACGCGACAATAAGCTCCACCTTACTTATTTTACTTTATTTTTGACCACACAGTAGTAAAAAGCAGAGAAAGGTCCAGGACATTTGCTGCTAGTCAACTGCATGGTAGACACTGGTAGATACTCACACCTAGAGGTAATCTAGCATCTCCAAATCACCTGACATGCATGTCGCAGAAAACTGATGGAAAGTCACGCAGACAACATGCACTCAACAAAAAGCACTCCAGAAAGGGAACTGAACCTAGGACCATCTCACTGAGGCAACAGCACTGCACCACTGTGCCACCTAACTATAAAATAATGTAACTGTGTGTTTTAACATGTTGCCCTAGACTTACATATACATCGCACACTCTACTGTCAGTTTCAGTACCAGCTTTATGATTTGCTGAAGTGAGTAGTCTCTACTGCGCCTGCACGAAATATACTTCACTTCAATAAATGGTGTGTCACTTACTGGGTATCTGCTGGATCCTGTGGACCACCACAAAGGCATCAGAAAGTCCCACTTTCACCGGATGATTGACAGAGCTGATCTTAGCAATTTGAATTGGAACCTAGGACCAGAAGAAGAAAAAACTCATTTCAAACTATAGTCATGTTTATTTTTTTTTGTATACCCATTATTCACTATTGAACTATTACGGACAGTTATAAGAGGAACTTAAGCATAACTCCATATACAGAGCCTCTGGGGGCGTTTATATTTGCTGTTTCTTTCCCTTGAACTCCCTGAACTTTCTGAATCATGCTGAACTCGGTTTTCATTGTATCTGTTAGTTTAATTTATGTCTTATTTAAATAAGCTACAAGAGACTGTGCATTACTGTGGTTTCCTCATAGAGGCCCAAAGCAACAGTGTGACATAGCATCAAGTGGTTTAGTGTTCGTACAAAATGCAGAAAAGGCTTTAATACATCATTTGATTAATGTGTGGTTATATGTGTGCTTATAGGGCACTTTATGAAGACTTTGAATGAGTTTCTGCCTCTATCCTGTAATTATTATTTTGGAGTCCCTACAGATGACACACCTACTAAAAATATGCCTACTCATCAAAACAGAGTGAACTCAACATCAGAAATGATATTTTCTCATACATTTAGGAGCCAGCATCCTTAAAAATGGATTGTAAAGCATAAGCAAAACAGTTTACACAAACAAAACAAACCCAGTGTCTTTTCTTATGGACAGAAAGAGATAGGAAGGAAAGAAAGATAAGGATTAAAAAAGGAGAGAATTAAAATCACAAATGTTAGAAGAGAGAGTGAAATTACCCACTGATCAAGAATAATGCAATATACAGCTCAAACATAACATTAACACCACCTGCCTAATGTTGTGTGGGTCTCCAATGGGCCAGCAAAACAGCTCCATCGAGGCACGGACCTCACACAATGGTGCACTGTGGTATCTGGCACCAAGATATTAGCAGCTGATCCGTTAAGTCCTGTAACGGCGGGGCTTCCACGGATCAAACTAGTTTGTTCAGCACATCCCACAGCTGTTCCAATTGGCTTGAGATCAGGGGAATTTGAAGGGAAAGTCAACACCCTGAACTCTTTGTCATGTTCCTTAAACACTTTTGCAGTGTGCTAATGTGCATTTTCCCACTGCTATTGGGAAATACTATTGCAATGAAGGGGTATCTTTGGAAGGGTCTTTAACAATGTTTAAGCAACATCCACATCAATACCAGGACCCAGGGTTTCCCAGCAGACGATTACCCAGAGCATCACACTGCCTCCCTCAGGTAAGTGATAAACACACATGTGGCCATCCACATGATATGAAAGAAAACATATGCAGTAAGCTGAGATTAATTGTATGTTCTGACACCTTTCTATCAATTCTTGCTACAGTAGCTTTTCTGTGGGATCGAACCAGACAGGCCTTCACTCCCCACAATGAGTTTATGGAGCCCATGACCCTGTCACCGGTTGTCCTTCCTTGGACCACTTTTGGTAGGTACTGACCACCGCATACTGTACACCTCACAAGACCTGCTGTTTTGAAGATCCTCTTGATCCTCTAGTTATCGTAATTTGGTCTTTGTCAAAGATGCTCAGATCCTCACACTTGCCCATGTTTTCCTGCTTTCAACTGACAGTTCACTTTCTGCCTAATATATCCCACCCCTTAAATGTGCTATTGTAATGAGATAATACACGTTATTCACATCACCTTGGTTGACTGGTGTATACAGTCAGCATATAAGAAACTCCAGTCACTTATGTTTATAGGTCTGGCATGGCTTCTTTATAGGTCTGCGTTTGTTGGAATGGAGGTGAAGTCTAATATGTTGGATATCTAGAGACTCAAAAATGCTGTCATTTTCTACAAAGCAAATGAATGTGATTTCTATAGTACATGAATCTGGGAATAAAAACCTCTAAACATCAACTGTTGTAGAAGGATTAACTAATTTCTTTGACTACATTTACTTCAGTTAAAATATGTCCTCATATTTTCAGAGACTGGGGTAATAAATCACAAAGACACTTCTATAATTACGGGCACCTTTGGTAAAGACAAAAAAAGATAATCCTGATTTAGCCTTCCTTCCAAAGTCAACACAAACTTTCTGAGTTTAACTTTTTTAACATGCACTGAATTAAATCTTTTAAAAACAGAACAGAATCTTTTGTCAAAACAGTTGAAATTCATCTTTGCACACAGCATCCCAGCATCTAATATGAGAGTGCTGTCTAATCTGGGGAGTGTTTCGGAAGTGCGGTCAAGATTGATAGACATTATGTGCTTCAGGTAGTGTCATATTTCCAGCAGCTTTCTTAATCAGGAGGGAAATGAAAATTTCACTCACCACGGTGTCGGGGAATAGCGGGAGTGAAGCCAGTGGCTTATTTTTATTACCCTAGCAGCTATTACACAAAGGAATCTGCACTGTAATTATGCAGACAGAATCAGAGGACAGAGAGATGAGAAGAAGAACTTGAAAAGTCAACATAATAAATATGAAAAAAGAGAACATACACAATTGTTTTTAAAAAAGATGTTATACATCACTGTCGGTTTTTTGCTTTTCCAGTAAAGTTATCATGTTTTGGATATAGCACTGACAATTTGAAGTGTTCAGATAGAAAGAGGGAGTTATCATACACTCAAAAAAACCTGCACAAACTAAAGTGACAGTCTTCAGCAGTTGGCAAAGGAACTGCTATTCTGTCTTGACTCCAGGCTTTTTATTTTTCTGTTTTGAAAAAGTTAAGCTACGAAAAGGTACAAATATGTCCCTTTCCCTGGAGACAGTATATCGAATGTACCTTTAAAACTCATTTTAGGTACACAATTCAACTTTGAGGACCATGCAGTACCGTTGACAAGTGCACTAACATTGTTTGCACTTTGGGGGACAAAACTTTTCCCACATGGTGCCCTTTTTCTGACAGTGTACAGAAAAGAAAAAAGAGAAAATGCATACACAACAAAACACACAGAGAACACAAACTGACAGACAAAAAAAAAACAATAATTGCATCAGACCTCCTTGTAGGCGAAGATGATTCTGCCATCACTGTGCAACGTTGCCTGGAACGTGAAGCTGCCCAGACTGTACGAATCCTGCAGGTGAACGTGATCCCACTGAACCACCAGCGCTGTCCCTTTACACACAAACACACACATAGACAAACTCAACTTCAACTTATACATCCATTCACTGACCACTTCTCATATAGCTCCAATACATAGACATAAAATTAACATGATTTTGCTACACAATCTACAAGGCTTCCTCTACTCTGTTCATTACTGGTCAGTTTCTAACCACAGGTCATGGTAATGATCTGGACGTGTTTGGGATGCTGGCATGAATATATCAAACAACAGCGTTGTTGGAGTTTTTACATGTCAGTTTACACACTGCTGGGTTAAGAGTGGTCCAAAAATATCCAACCAAGTGCAAATGACCACTGATTAACTTCTGAATCAGTAACACAAACTGTACATCAGCAGAAGAGCCGTAGTCTCTAAGTGGACACCTGCCAGAAGGAGCCACAATATTAAAATTGCACAATAAACATAATAGTTCATTTCATTATAAATTTGTATTGACTATTATTTCAGGGCATTTCAGCAAATATCAGATGAAAAGCCAAATTCCCAGACTGACTGGGTTTTTGGAGTGAGGGTGAGAATCAGAACTTATGGAACTCATTGTTTATTATTTATATAACACCATCTAGCATTCTGAAAACACCCCATATAAATCATTACTTGCCTCGAACCATTTGAGATGTTAAATATTACACAAAGTTTGTGATTTCTGACACTGTATAATATGAACAAAGGTACTTCACAAAAAGTCTACAGATATCATTAGCATCCAAAGCTTTAATTTAGCCTGTATTGTTTATTAATAACCACACTGAAAAAACAGCACTTTGAATTCATAATTAAATACATATACAAGGATACAAGTATATCTAGTTGCAAATATCAAAACAAATCCTACTAATGGCAAAAACAAATGGCAGATATGTGATATAGTTGTGTGCAACCACTTGACAGTTTAATCATGAATCATATTTTTCAGTGTAAGGATACCTATCTGATGTATATCTTAAGGGGATTGGGACTTGGCTATATTAAGACTTCTTTGACCTTTTTGGGGGCGTGAAAGTTGGCAGCCCTGAAACTGTCTGCAACTTGGACTTATTTCACATAGAAATATGAAGACTTGTATTATCTGTAGCATCAGTGTTTCACTGTGTTTCATCTAAACTTTGGCACTTACAATGTGAGAGGTCAGCTGTGTTGCTGCAACTCTATTGTTTACCACTTGCGTCATGGCACCAGAAGCAAAAACAATTTACATTCAATCTGTGGTTATCATCTGCGAGTCATGATTTGCTGAAAACTTAACTACTAGAGAAATGTTCTATTTTACTGGCTGTGGTGCCTCTGGTTTAAAGCTACAATAGCACAACCAGACAGTTAACAACCAACAGAAAGGCCAAGACTACTGCACATCTGTTTAGTACAATATGAACTTACCAGGACAAACAGCCGCATTACTGCACATTAACAGATGCATTATGTCCTGATGTCATGTCCAATTATATAATGTAATGAAACATATCAGCACATGTGTTGCTTACAAACAAAGGACTATAATTAATCACATAACTGCATCTGTAGACTGATTTATTTTATTTATTTCAGTGTCAGCACTGATTGATAGATTGCCTGCCTGCCAATGAGTGTGTGTGTGTGTGTGTGTGTGTGTGTTTTTGTGTTTGTGTCTGTGTGTGTGTGTGTGTGTGCGTGTGTGCAAGAGAAAGAGGGGGAGAGAGAGCATGAATCTGTTATCATGCTTGCACATAAACAAAGAAAGCTTCAAAAGTTCAGACCCGCATTCCACATCAAAAGCTTTTATATACAAGACATTCTGAAAACAAGTGCTATGCTTCATTCATCATGAAACTTTCTTCCAAACCTACAGAAAACAAGAATAATATAAGAATGGCTTTATATATGTATTTGAATGTAATGTATAAAGGACCAGTTGATCATGACTCTTACCGTTGTCGAAGTAAATTACAGTCGAATTTCGGGACAGACTGGGGTCAAAGTTTGCCATGAGGGGGGCGATGTATTGTGTGGCCGTCAACATTCTATGTACAACATCTCCTGTGTAGATAAAGCCTGTAACAAACACACACACAAGACAAAAGATCAAATCTCACTAGTACATCTAATCAATTAAGAGATACTAGAGCTAGAGATCCATCAAGAGAACGAATCATTTTGTACATCAATTTAAAGATGTTGTAGCGTGAACCAAACAGCTCTTAATTATGCCACCAAAAACTGTCTTTTAATGTCTTGCATGGTTTAACACGAAAAGGACATACACTGTGCACTGCGATCATTTTCAAATGTGTTTTTGACTGAATGTGTGATGGACTACCGCAAAGTAGGTCAGGACAGTTGCCTCTGATATTGTGTCTCAGATTTGTTAAACTGAAGGGAGATCTTCATACAGAAACATTTCAAACAAAAACACATTTGTTAGTTATGTAAGTTATAGCTGTGTGATTAAATAAGGTATTGTAACATGCAAAGATTACTCACTGCACCAAATGAACAATCAGATAAGGATAAACACTTATGCCTCTGCCTCTGTGCCAGTCAGCATTAAAATCACCTCAGGGTCTCTGTCATGTCGCCAAAATGGCTCTGACCCGTCAATGCCTGGATTCTAAAGGTGTGCTGTGGTGTCTGGCACCAAGCCTGACACTTTGTCCAGCACATTCCACAAATGGTCGATTGAGCAATTTGGAGGCCAAGTCAACACCTTGAACTCTTTGTCATGTTCCCCCTCATTCCCGAACAATCTCTGCAAAGTGACAGGGCACATTACCCTGCGGAAAGAGGCCACTGCCATTAAGGATCATCTAGCTTTCACAATTTTCCCCTTGCAAAGGTTGCTCAGATCTTCCCATTTATCAATATTTCCTTGGCTGGTGCAATTCTAATGAGAAAATCATTTCACCTGTCAGTGGTTTTAATGTTGAGTGTGATTGGTGTGCTTTAGTGCGATCAGTTTTGATCCAAGCAGGAAAACAAAATGACCCGCAGAATTACAAACGATTTGTTTCTGAGCTTAGAAATATTAATATTAATATTATTAAGATTCTAATAAATGGACCCTTATTTTCATTATGAGACAGTTATTGATTCATGATTGCTGAAAACCGTCTCACAGTTATGGCTTCCGCAATAAAAAAAAGGAGCGCAGTGGGAAAAACGTCCACCTGCTCCTCCTTACTCATCTCTCCATCCTGGCACACAGCCAAGACCTGCCCGCCAGTGATTAATTAACTAATTAACCGCATAAACTCCTATCACTTTCACTACATTTAGCTGAGTCATTTACTACCTCCTGCATGCGCGCACACACATCTATACACACACACATTCAGAATGAAGGTGAAATCTGAGGTGAAGTTTTCTTGACAAGATATATACATTTTTCCTATCACGACAGTTAAAATGTATATTATATAAATACATTATATTGCCAAACGATTTGCTTATCCGCCTCCGCCATATGAGCTTAAGCGACATCCCATTCTTAATCGATAGGGATTAAGACGCCAATCCACCCTTTGCAGTAATAATAGCTTCAACTCTTCTGGGCAAGCTCTCCACAAGGTTTAGGATTGTGTTCATGGGATTTTTGACCGTTCTTCCAGAAGCACATTTGTGAGGTCAGACACTGATGTTGGATGAGAAGGCCTGGCTCGCCATCTCCGCTCTAATTCGTCCCAAAGGTGTTCTATCGGGTTGAGGCCAATCAAGTTCTTTCACATCAAAATCATTCACCCACGTCCTTACGGAGTGCTTTGGGCACTGGTGCACAGTCTAGATGGAAAAGGAACGGGCTGTCCCCAAACTGTTTCCACAAACTTGGGAGCATGAAATTGTCTAAAATCTCTTGGTATGCTGAAGCATTCAGAGTTCCTTTCACTGGAACAAAGGGGCCAAACTCAGCTCCTGAAAAAAACACCCCACACCATAATCCCCCCTCCACCAAACTTCACACTTGCAGTTAGACAAGTACTGTTCCCCTGGCAACCGCCAAACCCAGATTTGTCCATCAGATTGCCAGATGGAGAAGCGAGATTCATCACTCCAAAGAACGCACCTCCACTGCTCTAGAGTCCAGTGGCGGCGTGATTTACACCTACTGCATCCGACACTTTGCATTGCACTTGGTGAAGTTCTTGAGCTAATCTGAAGGCCACATGATGTTTGGAGGTCTGCAGCGATTGGATCTGCAGAAAGTTGGCGACCTCTGAGCTCCTGAGAGTAACCCATGGAAGTAACTGGAACACCAGAATTTAATTATTTTGATGGTTGAGTAAATACTTTTGGCAATATAT
>JBBPDC010012031.1:0-13382 GCA_037974485.1 Hemigrammopetersius urotaenia | reverse complement strand
TCTCTCTCTCTCTCTCTCTCTCTCTCTCTCTCTCTCTCTCTCTCTCTCTCTCTCTCTCTCTCTCTCTCTCTCGGGAAACGTGTTGGATCACATTTACTTAAAAGTAACTTTTTAATGTGGGTCACTTTATGCATCTATTTCATAACAGACAATGTGAAAGTTGTCAAATCCCATTGTGCCAGCGCTGGAATTTGAAATACTACACCAAGGGAAAAAAAATCAGACTTCTGCAACACATTTGATGGAGCCTCGTCCGAAAGCGTGGTTCTGGTTAGACTTCAGAGAATCTACGCATGCTTGCACATTGCTTAAAGGCTAATTTCACCACTTTTTTTCAAAATGTATGCATAGTTCAATCACTGAGATGTAAACAAAGGCATTTAGAGAGGGCTGAGGTGAAGTGGTTCATTGTAGAGAAAATTACAGCCTCTTCGCAGTAGTGGAGACGGGAAACAGAAGTAATGATCAAGGCCTTTTTCGGCTAAAGATTAAACTGAAATGCCAATTTTTGGTCATTTTGTCCAACTGTTACAGGAGCCAAACTGATTTGCTGTTCTTTATTTGTCAAATATGCAGTTATAAAAGTACAACATGTAGTGAAATGTGCCCCTGAAATGTCCTTGGGGTTACAATAAATGAAAGAGAAAATGTAAAAGCTTAAACTAAATCTTAAAAATGTGTACAAAGGCATACTCAAACATTACAAGCGTCAACAAGATCCAAAGTCTGCAAGTGTTAGAATAGAGTAGAAGTGAATAGAGCAGTGGACCCCAACCCATTTTGCAGTTTAATGTAAAACAATATTTTCACAACCAGTACAGGTACAACTAATAACAAAGTATGTTTGTTTTACACTCATTTTTGCTAGCTTGTGGGCTAAATTGTTGATGTACCGTATCACGTGACCGAGACAAGCGTTTTTTCCAAAATAAAAGATCTTTCAGACTCTTATAATCCATAAAATATTTTTATTCTGGAATAGAGTATGTGCTATTACTACAACCTGAATGTTGTGTATGCAACATTACAGTTATGTAGAATCATGTGTAAGCAAAAAGGAAAGGCTTACAGGTTTCTCTTAAGTGTGTTAGCATTAGCTATTCAGCCCAAATAATCTAAAAATAAAACATTACTTCTAGTCACACTCTGCTTGTCGTGACACAATGTATTTGTGGGATCTGATGGTGGAAAATAATTCAAATGATTATTTTAAATGATTACGACCATCTCAAAAAGCGGAAAGGGATCAGGCTAATAAGAAACAACTGTGACAGGCCAATGGTACGATGCCTGCAAATATAGCCGTTTTATTTATTAGGCCCCCAGCAAACCTACACACACACTTTTGAGAGTTTATGAGGAATTCTAATGATGGCAAAATGCTGTGAAAAATCTGGAGGGAAAAAACGTTTCCGACGTTGCCGAACACCCTGCTTGTATTTCACCGGTATGAATCGATCCAAAAAGGCCAAGCATTTCTTAAGCTATCCTATAACAATGTCTCAGGCAGTAATGACTGAGTGTGAAGGAGCTTTAACACCCTGCATTAAACCTTTCAGACATCTGGTTCCATTCACTACCATTCTAAACAATCCTGACTTGGTAAGTTTCCCTTGAATAAAGCATTCAACAGCAAACCCACTCAAAGACTTTTACATTTTAAAAATTAATGCAGAAATAAATAGCTTCATAGCTTCTTGATCTAGAAAGGTAACGTATGTCTGAGGGAATACATCATTAAGAAATGACTTAAAATTTAGTAGAAATATTCTAAAGGAACACTTAAAACATTTAATGAATGAGGTGGTAAAGACGAAGACACTTTAAATCCGTGCATAAATTAAAATGTGTTTTAAATGGGTGTCATGGATTGATGCAAAGTGCGATCTGTTTGAATCCAAGCTGAACTCTTCTGGAATTTTCAGTAGAATGGCTTTCTGAGGAGGTTCTTCTCAAGAGCGCCTGTTATGATGTACAATCAATCGGACCCCCAGCCTCACATGTCCAGGCTCCTTTGAAGTTTTCGCACTGGAAAACACATTGAGCATCTTTCTGTCAGACACATCTCTCTGTCAGGAACAGCCTCTTATGTGCAATTTTACACCGGCCAACTCCACTCAGTCTGATCAAACACAGCAACCGAAGAGGTCAGACAACCCAGGACAGAAGACTGAAAGACCAGATCCATCCACCACCAACTGCAACATGCATTACAGAACACAGTTCTAATACACTGCAGTGGTGAAACACACACACTCATTCACGTGTGCTTAGAGAACCTATTAAAGGAGTTTCGGGAGATTACAATAATTACAAGCAATTTAAGAATAAATTCGCTTCTGTTCATGCATTCTTGAACAGCAGCCTTGACTAAAGGGGGAACATTTTAGGGCTTATGTTCATTCCACGTTTGGGGCAGGAAGGGAAAAGGAGGGAAACCCCATTCATTTTTTCATCTGCAAACTCTTAAGCGGTTGATCATAAAGTGTAGTTCATTGATTGCAAACATGTTAAAAAAGGAAAAACAAGTTTAAATGATATACCATGTAAACACTGCCCTTTGTGTCTTTTTCGTGATTGAAGGTACTCTGGCCTGTTTATCTATTGATTAAAACCAGTTAAATTGCTTGTGAAGTGGCTTGTTGGTGTGAATTATAAGTCGAGATGGATTTTTATACATGAATTTCTCTATTTGTGATACTTTTCTTCATTTGACATCTTCATGTGGAGTAAATATTGGCTTGGCAGTTCAGTTTAATCGGTTGTTCTGCTTTTTGAAAATTTTAAAAGTTGAAATGAAATAGAGAAGTATTTCAGGATAGCTTGTCTTCTGCATATTTCCGCTTGGTTAAATTTTTTGGCTGCTTCTTATCACTTTACTATAAACACATTTTTAGGTAAAGTATTTGTATGTAGTTAGAATATAATTCATCCCCTGCTTTTTACCCTCAATTGTTGATCTGTATGAATGTGCTGCTATTGTGTTGTATGTTGCCCCGATCCAGCATAATGATATTTTGTGAACTGTGAACTTAATCTACTTTATACGGCTGGGATAACAATAAAGCTCTACTTAACTTCATCTGAATTTTACGCATTTCTGGAATTGCAAAATTATTACAGAATCTCCCCAAGGTGTCTGGTTTTAAGTAAAGTAAAGTGGCCCCTTATGATCACATGAGAACACACCACAGCACACAGTCTGAACTGGGGCATAAACGACTTCAGATTTTTTCAGGCTGACTCATTCATCAACAAAGTCGAAGTCAAGTCGACAAGTCGTTTGAGTAACTTTTATTAAAGTTCTCTGTAACATTAACAGTCAACATGATAATTAAACTAAACAAAACAAAGACAGATGCCTTGAATTTCCTGGTAAATTTAAGTGTAGAGCTGAGAGTGGAACAGTTTAAGCCGCGGCAGGACGACTCCCTGCAGTGCTAGCATTAGCCATGTTAGCTAGCGGAGCCGTTTCAGATGCAGAGCGCCGGTTCTGTTACTGTACTTTAACAACCGACTTGCAGGTTCTGCAGGTCTCCGCGCTGTTTGTGTGTCTAGAGTGAAGGATCTCCATACATGTGATGTGTGTGTCTTCTCTGCTGCCGTGTCTCTTGTTTTGTTGTGGTCTTGTGTTACAGCAGGGGTCTGCCACCAATGTTGGGCACCCAGGGAGCAGTGTGTGGGGACGATACCGTGCTCAAGGGAACCTTGGTGATGACAGTAGCAGTCCAGGGATTAAAATTCATGACCTTCTGATCTCGGGGAACTCCCTAACCATTAGGCCACCAGCTGCCCAGCTTTGCCCTCTCTGCACTGTGGCTGTTGGGTACTAGGTCTGCTGTCAGAGCTCTGTCTATATTAGGATGTCAGTACCACGCAGTCTTGATAGTCTTGCAGTCTTGGTCCAGAGGATCCCGAGTCAGTGAGAATGAACAAACTGACAAATGTTTTCACGTGAGTTGGAACCGGCATGCTTGAGAATTACGGAGCCTGGGTCAGTGGCGGTGCACGGCCTGTTCCAGCTCTATGGCGGGTTAACAGCTTTAAGGTTAGTCTTTATGGTTCTGTCCTCAAAGTGTGAAGCAGCACTGCATACATCAGTTCTGTGGTCCATTTTTCACTGTGTTTAGAGAGAGGACGCCCCTTTAAGACACCAAATTAAAGGGCTAATGTCCTCCTATTGATTTTTGCTCCTTTAATTTGTTTCTTATTTATTGCCTGTGCTCTTCCTGGTCAGAGAGAGGGAGAGAAAGAGGGAGTGAGGGAGTATCCCTGTATAAATATAGAGGTAATTAAACCCATAGTTGAAATTCAAAACCCCCCAAATAATGATGATCTCACCTCCCTATGCAATCAACCTGACAAGGCAGCTGATTTATCATCAAACGCATGTAAATCAGAGAGGATCCTCTCTCTGCTTCTCCTTTTAACATATTGGGTCGTATATAAAGTGACCAGTCTACATTTCACCAAACCTTGTGGGGTGCAAAGCTGTCGCTGGCATACAATTCAAAAGTTATGAAGCCAATTACTTTTAAACAGTGCTGGAACGTCGCAGTACATTTAAAACATGAATTTAAGCTACATAATCTATATCTGTAATCAAACAGTAGGGCTTATGCTCATTTTGAGCTTGAGGCATTCAAAACGCACACGGCCGATTACTCTTAAACAGTGCTGGAATGATAAAATGCATTTAAAACATAAATTTAATCATCTGTGTCCTTGTACGTAATTTGTGCATGCAAGTGCTACCTGCAGCAGCTGACTGCACAACTTTAATTGTGAACGCATTGTGATTTTACACCACTAGCATTGGAACAATCAGTCAACATTATTGATAATGTTGACAATAAAAACTGACAAACTATTTCTATTGTTCACATTTTAGAGAAGTACGCAAGCAATAGCAAGTTAATGGCGTAACCTAAAGGAGGAAGGCAAAGGATCCCAATTATGTGTGTGTTTTAGCGAAAGAGACTGAACAATATATATTTTTGAATTACTGTAAAAAGGTATAAGATACATATATACATGTCAAAATAAAACATAAAAAAAAATATGTAAAAATAGAACATGTAAATAATGTACTGTATTATATTTTGGAAATGTTAAACTACACTACATTCATTATTTTACATCTGAAACAATGTAAACAGTGATGTTAAGAGCAGTGTGTGTGTGTGAGAGACTCCGTTTCATCCATCAGAAACTGAATCAGGAGTGAAGCTGCTGTACACACACTACTGCACTCGCAACACATATGGAGGAGTTTTTTTACACACACACACACACTGCAATAGTTCAGAAAAGAATAACAACCTGTGCATTTTACACACACACACACACACACACACACACACACACACACACACAGCCGCAAACTGTACAGTGAACAGAAAAAGGGGAAAAGTGGTCTTTTTTTCCTATGGATGTATGGATGTATGTATGTCTGTAATGTATGTATATATACTGTGTATGTGGATGGATGACAATAAAAGCCAACTTATATATGTATATAGGTTTAATTATAATTCATTCCCCCTTTTTTCCTTGCAATCGAAAGTATTCTCAGCATACCGAGGTCTGACTTTGTGTCCCATTGAGGCTAAATATCACCTTTGAACAGCTGAAAGGAAACACCCTCATCAGACTGGTCAGTAAATGGTAGCTTTCCCTCCATGCTGGCAATCCAAACCGCTCCTCAAGCACAGCAGTTCACACTGCAGATCGCTTTAAGAGCACTTCAGTTACAGCACTAACACTCATCACTATCCCCTAGGCTTCTGTTTAGAGCTGCACAATATGGACAAGATATCAGTATTGGTACTGGAAGTAAAAAAGCATGAAGTCTATAAATAATCTTTTAAATCTAACATTACTTTTTGTGATGTCACAGAACCAACACATTTAAATATACCTCTCTTTGTATATATAAATACAAAGAGTTAGTTAAAAGATGTCAAATCAGAAGTGAACTAACAAAAAAATTAAGAAACGTAATTAAGAACAGAGTTGTAGATGGTTCTGTAAGAAAAATGGGAAGTTCTAAGGAAATTAAAAAGTGACAATGCCTTGTAATTAAAAAGGGACATTCACTTCTAGAGACAGACAAGTTGATAAAAATGACTAAAAATTAATTATTAAATTGGCAAAATCCCTGAAATACTAAATATAACATCCTCTGTAGTTAACATTGATTTCCTACATGTTATTTATAACTGAACTCCTTTCTGTTATGTTAAATACAACAATATCAATATGAAAAGAGATTCCAAACCTGGAAACTAGAAAAATGAGGACTTTGTAAACACAAAGTCTTGTGGACTCTCCAAACCTTTAAAATAAAATGTTCAAAAGAAAAGGTCTGTGAAATGATAGGGTCTCTGGAGAACAGAGCCTGGTCTGGCCCACCTCTGCGCAATTGGTTTCTGCTACACTGACTTCTATAAACAGGACTGAGGGGTGAGGCAGGCCTAGCTGGATGCATTTAGAGTCCGGGCAGTAAAATAATCACCCTGCTCTCTCGGTCTTATTGCTTTCTGCCTGCTGCGGCTCACGAGGGCTGGCGGTTCTGCCGCTAGCTGATCCCCGAGCCGATGACAGGCAGTTAGACGTTTACTCACTACTGCCTGCATTTCTCTGGCTGTGCTGATAGAGAGGATAAAGAAATATACAGAATGTCACTTTATGTAAAATACTTCATAGATCTGCAGCGCTCACCTCGTCCACGAGAGACTTTTAGACCCTGGATTTAAACGCTGGGCTGACCTTTCGAAATGAATATGCAGATTTGTTTACAAGGTCATAGCTTCTAGCAATTCCGGTAAAAAAAAAAAACCCTAAAAGTATTCATTAAATTAGTTTTAATTAGTAGTTCAATCTTTCTGGGGTTATAGAACCCATCTGTTAGAGAGGGGGGTGACACCAGAGAGCTAAAACATCGTTAGAGAGCTAAGACAACCTTAAAATGAGAAGATCAAACCAAGCCTGATTTCAGCAAGAACACTACTTTTTCCAAATGCTGGCTGAGTTTACCACGTCCTCCCGGACCCCCAACCTGATCATACTGAGAACTTCACCACCGTCGTACAATATAGGAGTAATATTTTTTATTCATATGACAGCCAGGGAAGTAATCAGACTCTTAGCCCCCAGTAATCCAGATCTTATGTCCAGGTGAACCGTTTTTTGTTGGTGGTGTAGTATTCTAGGTAGAGCACACTCGAATTCTTTATTCTGCCATTTTGCTTTTCTCTAAATACGCCAAACAGTGATGTCATCCTCAAATCAGCCAAAATGAAATGCAGACGTGTTTCCTGTTGTTTTCATAACTAGCTTAAGTGACATGAAATCAATTGCGGTAATGCGATTTCAGACAGTGAACCAGGTGGCAGCGGTTCGGTACGTTGTCGTCATTAGATCTTGGACGTGCTTTGCCAGAAGATCATCTGAATTCGATTTCTACAGAGTCGTGCTCACCAAACCTCAAGCCCGTCAGCAAAACCCAGGCTGAAGAAAAGCAAGACACTTTGGCGAGAAGAATGTTCAGGTTCAATAACAGAAGGGTGTTTTAATTCCTGAATTTTCATAGAGGATCTGCAAAATAAGATTATGAAAGGGTTCCACAAGATTCTCCCAGTCTGAACACGTGGTTATTACCAGTTCAACCTACTGATCATCACTGTTCCTGCTAAGCTTTAAGATGGATTCAGTAATACAATCCCAACATGAGCCACAGTAATATCTGCTGAATAATATCTGATCATAACTGGCTTACTGTAGTACTGAATGGGACGTGTATTAAAAGCGATGATGTTTGAAGCATGTTGCAAAATATAAATCATAGTTATGGATAAAAACGCAATGTGAATGAATCAATTTGTCTTCCATATCGAGACTAGAAGAGACATTAACTTTAAAAGAGATCTATTAGAGTCCCAGTCATTACTCTGATTCTCTCTTAAGCCAGACAGCATGTGTAGAACCTGGACAGTAGTGGTGAATGCAGGTCAACATTTCACTGAACTGCTGACCCGGACTGCAGCAGCACTGACCTTAATTTGCGACAATCACATCCTCTGCAAGTCGTCTGGACAAAGGCAATTCATTTTTTTATTCTGGGCCCACTGCTCTGAGTACACTGTAAAAAATGGCCTTTTCAACCTAAAAATGCTGGTTTTTTTCAGCTCAAATAAATACTTTGAATGCAAAGCAAAAGCTTAATTTACATGAGTAAAAAAGTATGAAATAAATTTTTATTCAAATAAGTACCTTTAGTTTAGAGCAAAATTGTGCATGAATTCCAATATCTCAGAAAGAACTTAACAATAAAACTGGCCATTTTTATCACACCTGTATGTTTTTGTTTATAAATCCTAAAATAAAAGAAATTTGTGCATTTTGGTTCTTTGTTTAGTTACGAGTGGCGTCATTTTTAAAACCCCAGTAGTGGCTATTATTATAATTATTATTATTATTATTATTATTATTATTATTATTATTATAGGTTTCTAATATAAATTTGGTTCAATTCGACACAGAAACACAAACAAAGCTCTGCATGGCGCCTGACACCTCGTGCATAAACACAAACTGCTGGAACTTCCATATATGGAGCTGTTTTTCTAGATCATGACAATTTACCATTTGTTGCGTTTCTGGCATGGATCCATCCTGCGCAAGTTCTAAGGGTTAAGCTGCATATTACCAATAATGGATCAATACCACTAGTACAGTCCTTCAGTCGGCCCTATCCTTTCTAAGTATGGACGCAGGCCGCCCTTCTGGACTGCAACATGTTGCTTTAAGAACAGATCTGCAGAGCTTTGATAAGAGTATTAAATAGATAGAACAGAATGTGTGGGGGGGGGGGGGGGAGCAAGGAATGAAAGGAAAGATTAAATCCGTCAGCATCGTTTATGGCTCTGGCCTTTTTTTTGGTGAGTTGACCGCGAGCCTTTCTTCCATTCCGTGCCGCGTTCGGAACATTTGGTTTCCTCTGACATGTGGAATTTCAGTCATCATTGTGTTATTAGCACAACTTGCTAACTTGGCACTCAGAGTGGAGATGACTTCACGTGCCAGGCAGCAGTAAACACTGTTGATTGGTGGGCCGAAGCTGCCAAGAATGGCGGTGTCACTGTTGGTGGTCCGCGAGTCGCGACCAGCCTCGCCACCGGCAAAAATAAGCTACAGCTTCCCCTGTAGACTAATACTAATCTAATGAAGCTGATTAAAGGATCCGGGAATGTACTGTTCGTGTCATTTTCGCGTATACAGTGTTGCTCTTGTAAATCCTTGGTTGTGTCATATGAACATAAAGCTGCCAATAAATCATGAGTATGAGAACAAAGCATGAATTTAACAATCTGAAATCCCATACGGCTCCTCTTGGAGTTCTTTTGAGCGGTGAAATGATAAAGCGGCGTCAGAAACGTGAGAAATATGAGACGTCTCTGTTTCGGCTTTGAAAAAGACCCCACCAGTTCCTACAATTCACTACTATCTACGATCCGAAGAGGAAAAAGGCAGCATCTTGTCAGTGTTACTGTGCTCTTCCTAAGGCCTTGGCGTCCGTCCAAACCCAAAGATCCGTGGCCCTTTCCGGATAGCTGGAGGAGGATGGTTGGCACATGGGAAGAGAGAGGTTGCACAGTTCAGCTCTGACCATAAAGCATGTGACAAGGAAAGAGACGTTCAGTCTTCCACGGAGATGGACACTGTTGTTTGTTAAGATAAATGGATCCTATGGGGGGAGAACCCGAAGTGTTTTTTGACCCCGTCTGCCCGCAGTTTGAGAAACGAGACAAAATAATCTTTATGGCGAAACTCTCTACAGTTGTGATGATAAGGGACAATGATGTTTTGACATGTATTCGGTTTTATTTTGCTGATTAGATGTCCACTGGCTGAATGAAGCATACAGCAGGATAATAATACTGGGCAGGAGTATTATCCAGGGTTTGCGCTTCCTGTTTTGGTAATGTCAAGCTTCAATGTTATTAATCATATTCTG
This sequence comes from Hemigrammopetersius urotaenia, assembly GCA_037974485.1. Classification (NCBI taxonomy): domain Eukaryota; kingdom Metazoa; phylum Chordata; class Actinopteri; order Characiformes; family Alestidae; genus Hemigrammopetersius; species Hemigrammopetersius urotaenia. The sequence continues at coordinate 3,364 of JBBPDC010012031.1, read as the reverse complement.
TGAACTGGACCATCACAGTGTGCAAAAGTTCTCCTGTCAGATTGTTTTACTATTTTCACTTTGAAAATCAAAGTGTGTTTTCTACAGGGAGCACAATTTTCCTCTGCAATTATAGTGCACACATGTATAGGAAAAATGAGTAAAAATGAGTCTGAAATTAACAATGTGTGAATGTATGTGTATCTATTAACATAAACATTCTAGTGTGTCTTTTTATTAAATATGCAGAAACCTACGTTACTGTGTTGTTTGGGTTAAAATGCCTATATTTATAGTGTAAACCCTAAATATGCCCCCAAATATGGCCCCAGAACACTTTAATTTCAGTTTAATGCTTCACCCTTATAGAAAATGCAGTTTCCGCGTTATTGTACACGGATTTCCATGTACCATTATTTTCTTTTGAATAAAGAGCCACAACATGGACGTCTGCCTGCCAGCCTGTTCTGTCCTTAGAGGTAGCTCAGACTGTGGGCTTCGCGGCCCCCACTCTGACAAGTAGATGTTAGTAGAAGTATTAGTGTAGAAGTGTATTCTCCATAGAGGCGTGTTAAATGTAGAAATGTGTTCTCCGTAGACGTGTTTTTTGTAGTTGTTGTTATGGGAAATTGCCAGCAAGAGAATAAGCACAATAACTCGGTGCATAAAATACTTTTTTTCCTTTTTAATTCCAGCCGTGGAGCAAAATATTTTTACATCACTGGTTGAGTTAACAAGCGCTTGGACTATAAAACGGTCCAGTTGAAATATGAGCTTGCTGTGAGGTTACCCTTCCAGACTGCATAGATAAAAGGACTTCATTTTTAAATAAAAAGGCCTTTCTTTGTTTTTCTCTACTGTTAAACAAGCAGGGCGATTGTTTGAGTGAGCAAATATATGGGAGCATTTGTAGCTCGGAGTAGTTGTCCGTGCCTCACGCTGCACAGTTACTTCTCATTAGCTCTGACAATAAGGCCTATAAAGCTTTTCCCTTTTAATGTGGATTGATGTGTGTTTTAAGCATATTGTGCAGTTCTGCAGAATCAGATTTCCTCAAGTGCTGTATATAGTTTCCAGAAAACCTTGTAGAAGACAGAAGTACATGACAGGCCGCTTGTAATCGCTTGTAATGCGAGCGACATTTAGCATGCAGTATGAATTTAAGCGAAAGGAAGAATGGCCACTTAGCACCGTTAGCCTCCATGCAAAAACGTCTGACTCGGAGCCAACCTGACTGCTGGATAACTGAAAAGAGCTGTGGTTGAGGAGAAACTCGAGAAGGTAGGTCACATGATCTCATTGTGCAAGTACATGGTCCTAAACTCATGTAATAGCATTAAATTGCCAGTGTCTATAAAAAGAAAGCCAATATTAGGCCGTAGACGACACATGCCGGTCCCGAGTTGATGTCTGTGACGCGGCCTGGATTCTGCTCGTATCGCCACATATTATTTGATGACATGCACGGCTCTAGTTTTTGTGATTTTGTCAGTTAAATGTTTTGGCATGCCTCCTTATTCCATTTCCAGCGGTAAAAGATACGTGGAAAATGCAACCTGATGCCGAACTGGCCTGTGAAGATAAGAAATTCCAATAAGAGTCCACCCTCCTGAATAGGCTCCAGTGACATGAGGAACATGACGGATTTGGTTGGCGGAGCACATGACTGACGTTCTGGTGGCTCGCCCACAGCACTGACCAGGGGAAGAGAGTCTGGGTTATAAAGATACTCTGTTCAGCCTGCGCCAGGCTGCTCTTTCATCTCCTCTGCAGTGAACATGTTTTCTTTCTTTATCTTGTCGAAAATCATTAGCATGTCCCTGAAAAGGTTCCAGAAAGAAAAAAGAAGGATCAAGAGTGTGTCCCAGTTATCTCTGATCTGAGGTCTGTCTGTGCTGCAGACAAATCAGCAACTTGAGGCTTTCAGTCTGATTTCAGCTCGGGTCCTTTTAGCGCCAGCCTGGGGTCCGGGTGAAAAGCAGATTTGTTACGACGATAATTGAATAGAAGTGTGGAGATGTTAAAAGGAAAAATGGTTCTCTTCATTACTGTATAAAACCACTGACAGTCGAAGTGAATAACTGATAATCTTGTTACAGTGGCACCTGTCGAGGGACGGGACATATTAGGCAGCAAATGAACAGTCACTTCTCCAAGTTGATCTGATTTACTTTGACAAGGGCCAAATAGTGATAGCTTGATTACTGGGACAGAGTCTCTCCAAAACAGCAGGCCTTGTGTAATGTTACCAGTATGCCGTGGTCAGTGCCGACCAAAAGTGATTCAAAGAAGGAGAACCAGCGAACCGGAGACAGGGTCATGGGTGCACAAGACTCACTGATGCGAACAAAGGATAGTTCGTCTGGCCAAGTTCCACAAAAGAGCTGCTGTAGCTGCTGAAAAAGTTCATGCTGGCTCTAATAGAAAGGTGTCAGGACACACTGTGCATCACAGTTTGCTGTGTATGGGGCTGCAGACCGGTCAGAGTGCCCCTGCTGACCCCTGTCCACTGCCCAAGCCACCTACAATGGGCATGTGGGCATCAGAACTGAACTGTAAAGCAATAACAGAAGGTGGCCTGCTCTGATGAATCACATTTTTTATACATCATGTTGATGGCCTGGTGAGTGTGTGGCACTTGCCTCTGGTAGAGATGCACCAGGATGCACTATGGGAAGACGGCAACCTAGCAGAGGCAGTGTGATGCTCTGGGAGATGTTCTGCTGGGAAACCTTGGGTCCTGCCTCCATGTGGACATTACTGTGGCATGTAACAACTACCTAAACAATGTTGCAGACCATGTTCACCCCTTCATTGCAATAACATTCCCTGATGGCTGTGGCCTCGCTCAGCAGCTAGTGAGTGCTGTCAAGCTGCAAGCCTTGCTCAGAAACAATTTGAAGTTCTTGACAAAGAGTTCAAGGTTTTGACTCAGCTCCTAAATTCCCCAGACCTTGGTCTCCGGTATGCATCCTCAGAGGTCTTGAGGAGTCCATGCCTTAGTGGGTCTGAGCTGTTTTGAATATAGCTTAAATTTACATCCATTCTTCTTCAGTTATTTAATTACCATGTATTTTAGCTAAGTAAAAAATTTCTTTGGTGGCCCAAGGAGGACCTACACAACACATTTTCCATTGCTCAGTAGTCCTAAAGTTAAGGCTTTTCTGTGTAATATATATTAATAAAACGGCTAAAACACATGGTAATGAAATAAATAAATTAGGGCTGTAAAGCGATTAATTAAAATTAACTAATTTTAAGCAAATCTGGGAAAAAATTAATCACGATTAATCGCATTTCTATGTCATCCCAATATATAATATATAATGAACACACTAAGTCATCAATTTTACAAAGAAGGCTTTGTTTATTTGTTTTTTCCCAC
>JBBPDC010012020.1:0-13382 GCA_037974485.1 Hemigrammopetersius urotaenia | reverse complement strand
TCGTCCTCTGCTTTTTTCTAGGGTGCATTTTACCCCAGACAGCCAAGTGGGTGAACGAACAAAAATTCACAAGAGCAGCAAGATTTGAAGCTCATGGCACACGCTCAAGAGATTCGCGCTGTAATTGGCTAAACGTTAGTTCACTCAAATCTAATGAACAAATCAGAGAACACGGGTGGAAATACTGGGGCTATGTCAAAAAAAGTGCGGGGGACAGAATCAGTTTCTAAAAGTGAGGGGGACGTGTGTCCCCCCCGGTTGATACGCCCCTGCCTGCATGCATCTTTTCACCGTAAGAAGAGTAAATGTAAGCACGGCAACAATTGTTGTCACTAGCATAACACATAGTCATAGTGCTAGTTATACTACCTGTCAAAGGTTTTGGCTGTTTATTCTGGGTTTTTTTTGGTTTTTTTCTACACAACTTATCAGAGGTCAGGCCAGTGGGTGTTACATGAGATCTTGGTGGGAAGAGCGGCCTCCCGTCAGGGGGTGACCAGCCGGGTCGCTGCGGTGGGATCCGCCCTGCTGGAGGACAGGCCTTGTGGTCTTGGATCTTTCAGTGCATGGATGGCCCTCCACCGGGGGAGGCCCTGTGCCATGTGAGTGGTCGCAGAGGGTCTAGGGGTTCCCTACCCATTCCCTACACATGTACCACAGAGTGGGTGTAAATAGGTCAAATAAGTGATATTAAGACTATGTGGTTTCCCATCGGCAACAATTGTTGCCAAGTATAAAACCTACATTTTTACTATCATAACCACTAAGAAATGAAAAAATTCAAACCTGAGCTGGACCATGGAGTAATTGAAGATTATGTCTGATAAATCATGTTTTCTTCTACATCACGTGGATGGCCAGGTGTGTGTAATTAAACTGTAGAAGAGATACACCAGGATGCAGTACCGGAAGAAGGTGGAAGCAGTGTGAACCTTGAGTCCTTACAGAACCACAGCACCTTCTGGTCTTGTGCAGACCTTGGTGGGTCAGTGCTGCAAATGAAACTCACTTATTAGCCAAGTGGTTTTAAGGTTATGGCTTATCAGATTATATATGCATTGTACATATCAGAATAGTGCATGTATTGGCACCAGGTTTGCTATAAGAACTGTGTACATTGGGATGTGTCAAAGCCTACAAACTGCTTAAATGTTTCTGAGATGTAGAAGACATCTTTGTAGGTAATTGGCAAGATTTTACACTTTTCTCATATAAATATTTAGTTAAGGCTGTGGTGAGAAGAGTCAGACAGAAAGGAGTTGAGCCATCTGTGAGTATAATTTTAAATGCGAGAAAATCCTAGAGCATTTTAAGAAAAGGTGAAAACTGCTTAGAATTTAATTAGTACATAACTATGTCTGGAAGAAGTAGGTCAGATTAAGTTTCACCTGTGGAAATACGAAAAGGTGAATTAAAATGATATATTGTGTAATAAGGAACATAAATGTGTACAAGAAGAAGCAATCTTAAATTAAATTGAGATTATTCCATAATGTACTTTATTAAAATCAAGCACAAGTAACAATCAAAAACTGGGCAAAAACAAAACAGCACTCGTTTCCATCAGTCACTACAACATCTAAATGAAAAATGACCAAACATCGCTCAAAGTGCTGAACTGAGGCTGAAAAGAGAATAAATGAAATCATTTTGCTACCGAAATCCCTTTAAATGACCCTTTTGTCATTACAATCCTTTTACATATAACTACATATTTATTTAGTAGGCAGGTAAATGTAGTAGGGATTCTTTTACTCAGGTAAATATACTGCTCAAAAAAATAAAGGGAACACTTAAACCACACAATGTAACTTCAAGTCAGTCACACGTCTGTGAAATCAAACTGTCCACTTAGGAGGCAACACTGATTGTCACTGAGAGAGTGTAGACTCTAAATTAGTGTTGCCTCCTAAGTGTGATTGACTTGAAGTTACATTGTGTGGTTTAAGTGTTCCCTTTATTTTTTTGAGCAGTATATTTTGTTGCTATTAAGAACACAGTAATAATGGGTTGGTAAAACAGTGCCAAATCAAACACAGAGTAAAAACAGGTCCCTGTGCCCTTACAGAAACCGAAATACTCAAAATGAACAGCCTGTCAACAGCTTCAGCAATTCAAAGGCATGAGGACTTTTGCAGTGCTTACATAACATCTGTCACTGCAATAAACTACTACACTCGCCCAGTCACTGTCCGTGCAGAGTTGTCAGTGCTTTGCTTCAGAGTGTGTGGTGCAATTTTGGCTGTTCACTCATCGGCCAGACCTCCCAAAACTCAGAACTGGACGGCGCTTGGTGGTATGTCAAACATGGACGGGTCAAACTGTTGTCCTTTAAACGGCGACCCTTCAGCATCCCAACCCTTCTTCAGCATGTCATGAACCTTCTAGAAATACAGAAACATGGACAAAAAAAAAAAAAAAACAATTATTCAACATCATCTCCAAAGGCGTGTTCATGCGCAAACCTTGGACTCTTTGGAGTAGTGTCCGAAGATGCAGGCCTGATAAAACCACAATCATAATAGATCTTCTCGTTGGACTGTACATTCCTGTGTATTGCAATGACAAAGATTTTCTATTCTATCTCTGCCCTAGCAAGATGTTAATGAATGGTATTACTCCCCTCTGGGTCAGTAAAAATAAGAATTTCCCTGAGCACATGCTTCCTGAGCTCCACCGAATCTTTTCAAACCATCTCTGCCACATCATTATTGGACAGTTCAACATGCTTAGAGGAGAATGCTAAACACAAATTCTGTTGGGTCATTTAACATGTGCCTATGCTGGGCAGCTTCACCCAGAGGATGGCTGCAGCACCACCAGGGATTGTACATGCAATTTCCCATCAATAGAGCCAGTTTGTGCAATTGTGCCTCTCAGTAATCCCCAAAATAATACACTTTTTAAAAACATAAAACAGGCAACAGGCTTTTCTGTCTTATGTTGTATGATCTGCATCTGTTCAAATATGACCAGTAATGGAGCAGCTGCCAAAAGCAAACATTTTAACCATCATCTGCCATGTAACTAGTGTGATTATTATGTGTGATTTCTACTAAACCCACTAAAGCAATCAGAGCGAACAAAAACCAATTCTTTCTGCAATGTTACCATTTCATGGCTCTGTGGCTTTCCTTGCAGTTTCTGATGGTAATCGAAGGTGAGGCGGTCCAAAACGGCATGTTCCTCCTCGTCCACAGTAGCCATGGTGCGCTCCCGGTTAATCTGGTTGACGTCAATCTCCTCCTCACCTTTCAGCACAGCGCTCCACCACACTTCCCCGGTTTTACTGAGAGACAGCTAAGGGCAAAAAGATGGGAAGACATTCAATTTTTGCTGCACGGGACACACAGTACTGTGTAAAATTGCTTGCCACCTGAAAATATGAAAATCTGAAAAGCTGCTTAGCAGTAAGTGTTTTTAGAGAATAGTGTGTTTTAGAGAGTATTCCTCAGAGAATAGAAGAATATTAGTATCAATGCATTAATAACACTATTACAGGAGAGAGTGATTTTGTGTGTCAATGCAGTCACTTAATCGTTCAGTTCTTCATTGGGTTAAATCAGGTGTGCTAGCTGATACAACTGCTTCAGGTTGCACAGATGCAGACTTTCACAGTACTTTGTACAATCAGTTGACCTAATAAAGTTCCACAGTCTTTGGAACAATAGATTGAGAAAACAATGCCTACCAATACACAATGTCCTGGTTCCAGACTCCACAAGGAATTCTCTGTGTTAATTTTGTGTGAGAATTCGCCTTCCATCAAGACCTTTTCAGATGCTCCCTCCTTCACTGCTACGCGTACTCTGCTAGACTGAAGACTGACCGACACCTGTAAGGAGAAAACAAGCAAATAATCAAGGAGGTAATGCTGATGAATTTTAAAAAACACTTCAATTTATATTCAATATGATGCAACATCTACTGATTACACTGAATTACACTTATCCTGTGGGCCCCTCTCTTCTGAATGTCTATTAGACAACCCAACAAACCAATTCATGTAAAATAGCATGTAGGTGATAACTGTATGGACTGATACCTGTGGTTGTTAGGTACCTGTCTGCCTTTGACGACACTGGGTGGGACGAAAACTCGAACTTCCACATCAGTGTAATCCTGTGACCAGCTGTAGTTTTCCCGAACAGCGCCATTGTAGCTGTCTGCACTGGCCTGAAAACGCTCCTGCCCTCTAGAGGATTACAGGATTACATTACAAAAGAATAATTTTTCAAAACATGAGTGAGCTTTGTCGACTGACTGAATAACAGCCAATAATATGCCTATTTATTTATTTATTAGGGGTGTCAAATTAACATGTTACTTTCAATCAGTTACACACACAAAAAATTTAATTGTACCATGTGACTTTAACCCGGTCTGGTGTTCTGCTGAAACATGCTACCTATGGTCCTTCTGCGCATGTGCAGTTCTGCAGTCTTGGGATTCAGTGCCACGCCTATGAATCTATGCTACCTTGGAGCACTGGCAGTTGCACAAACTCCAAGGCAGCATTTTTCCAATGGGTAGCATTATCATCAGTGTTATTAACTGACTATAAACTGTATGTAAGGGAGCATTTTTCGACAAGGCAGCATAATTCGTCAGCACACATATGCTTGTATGTATATTGTCTTAAACTGCAGTGCTAACATAGTTTTGCTTAAGCATTTTTTTTAATTTGACGATTAGATCATATTTTTGATTACTGCTCATGAATAGTGTAAAACGGTTATTAAATAAAAGAGACGTTGAGAGTCTGTAGTGTTGATTATTTTTTCACTGATATGCTAAAACTCTAACATTTACAAATACTTTTACAGCAAAAATGTATATACATGTCTATACTTTTTAAGGCAGAAATTCGGAAGTCCTTGAGTTACAACAGTCTCGACATACGACGCTGACTCCCACTCAGCTTACACCGTTAGCTTCATTCTTGAATCCAAAGGAAAACCGTAGTACTTACGGGACAGGTGTGTTGGAATCCGAGGCACCTGCTGCTGCAGATGGCTGTTCACTCTGTCTCTCCATGTCTGTGGGGTCAGGGGCAGCAGCCATTTCTATGGACGGAGCTGCAACAGGTGTGGAATCCTGATTGGTCTCTGCAGGTGGTACTTCATTTGACTGCGACTCAACCACGAGTTCCTGTACTGCAGGGGGCACTACTTTTGCCTCTTCGGCAAACTGCATTGCCCTCTCTCTATCATGAGCCGACAATTTCTCAAACAGCTTAAATGTCTGGAGAGACGGAAAGGGGTGTTTTAATTAGTGGTGTAAATCAAACTAATCCACTACATATTATCTGATAAGCTTATAACCAACAAACAAATCCCCATATGTTCTCATAGGAACTGGAATAGTCCATCATAAAAACCCACAATTCTCCCCCCTTGCCCCATTTGTTGTGTCATGTTTGATGGTCATTCTGTAGTCAGTGCTATATTATAAACGCTGGGTGTAATCTGGTCTTCTCTAAGAAAAAAATTCAACTTTTTAGAAAAAAAAAAAGTTATGGCAAACGCGTGTGTACCAAATCCGATATGTTTAATCCTGCATCCATTTTTTTCCCGAATGTCACCAGATCTTCTGAATTACGATGCTGTTTAGTAGCCTGCATGATCTTGGGCGATCAGCTATTTGTAGGATAAACTGAATTTTATGTGGGAATGTAATGTATACGATCAGAATTTGTTATTTACATGGTTTTGTATCCAGTATACAGTTATACACACACACATATACATACATATATATATATATATATACATACAGTTATGAAGATACTTGTGATTTTTGTGCTGTTAGCTGCAAGACCCATTAACTGCTAGTTGTTTCGCAATATATTTCTGTCTCTGCAATACTGACATTACAAAAGGCTGCAATATGAAACTAGACTGCATTTCCGCAGAGAATGACATCATCGCTCCAGCGGCTATTTAAATTCAAATGGCCGAATATTCTAATGACAGTTGGTCAGTTGTAACTGCCACAGTCTCTGCTTCTCTCTCTCTCCCTCTCTTTTCTCTCCTTCTCAACTTCTCTCTCTCTCTCTCATTCTCTCTCTCACCAAATCACCAGGCCCATCCACAAAGACTGTAAAACGCTTACTTGGTTTAAAAGAAGGATCCTTCTTTTAAGTGGCTTTGGTTTATAGTTCCATTTAAAACATTAAGCCTTTTTCATTCCAGAAAGGTGATCTTCACATCGCAGTACTGGTATTTAGAACATATCGTACAGCTCTACTCTGCAGGTTGTGTAGATGCTGGATATGGGGTGACCATAAACAAGGAAAGAAAAGTTAGTCAGGCGGACAAAACTGTACCTTCAGGACCATTTTCTCCGCCACTCCCGGAGGAAAGCCCATGCGGTCGTTGGGACTGGTCAACAGGCGGTAGAAGTCCGTCTTTCTGTACAGAAATCCAAAGAAAATCTGGAGAAAATTCTGGATGTTTCCGACGTGCTGCAGAACTCCGAGCAACGCGTTATCGTACAACTCTGTCATTTCCAACGGCGAAGACATCTCCAAACAGTCCAGAAACTACTGGGAAAAGTAATAATAACTGCTGAAGATGAAACTGGATTAAACTGTGTTTAGTAATCCCGTTTCTGACGAGATAAACTGCAAAACACCGACACACACTCGCAGAAAACACCACCAGCAGCAGCAGGACACAGGCTCAGCAAACACTTCCGACAGCCTCCAGCAAAATAAAAGTCTTACATTAAAAGTTCGCTTTTTAACAGCGAACTATCGTTAACATTTCATAACTTTCAAATTTCAGAGAATATAAAGTTTACTTAAATAGTTACTTAACATCTGAATCATAAACGCGTTCTCTGTTACCAAAGAAACAGCATCTATAATATTGTACAATAGTATTTCTCACAATAAACACAGTTCTGCTATACATATGAGCAAATATAGTTCAATATATTTGTTCCACTGGAGTTACAAATGATTTTGTATACTACTGAATCTGGTACAAGAAAAAAATACAATTAAAATCTACGTGAGGTAAATGTATTTTTGCCTCACATTTGGTTCTTTATTCTTATTGAAAACGCTACGGTTAAGAGAAAATGTAAAAAGATTTAGGGAAGGTATATTGCATTTTCTTATTGCTTTTATGAGGATGATGATGATGATTGTTATTATTATTATTATTATTATTATTATTATTATTATTATTGTTATTGTTATGGTTACTGTTGTTAACTGTTATGGTTATTATTTTATTATTAATAATAACAAACAATGATGATACATATTACTACTATTAATAATAATTAATAATAACAATAATAATAGTAGCACTAGTAGTACGATTGCTGATGTTTATTATTAGTCGTTAGACTGAAACTGTTAAAATGGTATAGACAAAAAATGTATGTAAAACACTTTCTTGATGCTTGTTCCTGAGGGTTAATCCTGTATATGTTTTTTCTTATTAAAAACGGAGAAATTGTTGAAAAAGAGAAAGTGTTTTTATTATTATTGTTGTTGTTGTTGTTGTTGTTGTTGTTGTTGTGGTGGTGGTGGTGAACGGCGCGTATGAATAGTTTTATTATTATTATTATTATTATTATTATTATTATTATTATTATTATTATTATATTAATAATTATTATAATTACTACCACTGCTACTACTTGTAATGTCTTTATGATGGTTAATCTAATTTACATTACAGTTTAAATATTGTAAAACTGGGGCGCTGTGGGTGTAGTGGTTCGGAGGAGCCGCTTGTGGGCGCTGATGAAGCTGAAAGGGGCTTTCTGGTACACATGGAACCGAAATGGCGGCGTCCTTGAGCAGAAACAGAACCCCTTTAACAGTGAGTCAGTTGTAACTTAAAATTCGCTTAAAGTCAAAAACTATATTTAAATGTGAAGATTAGCTGCGTGCTGTGAACGTGTGCTCGGTAATCCCGTCGGCTCTACGAACCTGAAACTGGTCCTCAGTGGAATAACTCGGTGTTTTTAAAATGTATTTATTTCTTTACTCGGTTTTTAAACTTAACTGATCAAAATATATTCCGACAAATATTTATTTTAAAAGTGGCATTTAAAAAACCACTGCCAAAAATCAAAAGAAATACAAATACTACAAAGATGACGTCGTCGCTTTAAATAAACGTATATTTCTCATTTGAATAAATATAATCTGTTAACGTTGGTTAATGAATGTGTAAGTAGTTAATATGAGTATTTTTCTCTCTGCAGACTGTGTGGAGGCTGGTGAGTCCTGCAGAGAGGGGTCTCCACTCCACTGCTGTCTGTTGTAAGGTGGGTTCTAAAGCTTCATAAACGTGCAGAAGTCAGCCCTGTATATATCCAACACACGTATAGGCTTTAATGTAAATGTTGGTGTCCTTTCAGAATCGCGCCGCCCGCGTTCGTGTGGGTAAAGGTGACAAACCAGTAACCTATGAACAGGCTCTGGCCCCCCACCAGATCGCTCACAGGAAAGGATGGCTCTCTCAACATACAAGCAAGTGGCCATTTACTTTACTACTTATGCAGAATAAACAGTGTAAAACCGCTGTTTAACTTGTTGTAGTTAATTTTTGTCATTGAGATTTTTATTTTAGAGACATAGAAAACTAAACAATGACATTTTCTGCCTCACACTGAATTTGTTTTTATTTATTTATTTATTGTTTGTATCACTGAAAGAGGATGCCCGAACCAGAAGGCTCCCATGAACGTGCACTTAAGAATGTTAGATTTTATGTAAAGTGTTTATACGACAACATTTATATAATCCCAAGTGACACATTTGAATGGGTGTGAAACATGGGCTTTCTTCAGGTAATCTCCATGGAGAGGACGGTGCTGCAGAAAGGACCATAGAAGATCTGTTCATCCGTCGTTTCATATACGGCACGTTTCACGGCTGTCTAGCGAATGAACTGGTTATTAAGCGCAGAGGGAACATCCTGATCATCTGTGCTGTGCTGCTACACAGGCTCCTTCCCCATAAGTATTATTTCCTGGTCGGCTATACCGAGGAGCTGCTCTCGCACTTCTACAAGTGTCCTGTGAAGATGGAGATCCAGACAATAGAGGAGAAAACTGTCTATAAGTATCTCTAAGAGCCTCTCGTGACTTTCTGAAGTTTGAAGTGGTCTTGTGTACATGTGACTTTTTTTTTTTTTACTCTTAGTTCCATGTATATTTATCAGGATTACATCTGAAATATCTCTTTATGTAAAAAATAAATCACATGCAATCTGTTTTTTTTGTGTGCTGTAAAACATTCTGGGTTCTCAAAAATAAATAACTAAATAAGTCTAAAACAAATGATAAACTGCATAAAGGGATTCACTGGTCGTGGCCCAGTTTACATTGAATGTTACATTGTTTTAATGGGCCCACTTTTTAAGGACATGCACCCACATAAATTCAACTGAATGTCATTTCACCAAGCTTTTTTAAATTTTAGTCAATACAAGTACTGTTGCAAGGCGGTAGCACCTTATTGCACCTGCAGTGTTCTCAGCTATCAGGATCCAAATTCTTTCATGGGTATATTTCAGTGTAAAACCAACTGCTGCAACATCACATCTCTTTCCTATTCTAATCAGAGCAGAAAATAAACATCAAACCCCAGTTTAGCGTTTCATAGGACTTTAATTTTTGTATTTGCATTTTTTGTTTTTTAAAAATAGGGTCCCATTGCACAGGGTGACCATATAGGTTGAAAACATCAATTCACATTTATTAATTACCTGAAATTAAAGGTTCCCATCATGCGAAAGGCACAGTCACTGTTTCAGTGCAAAAGACAAGGCACATAATTGCATTGTAAAATAAGACTTTGGCTGAAAGAGATGACTCCACTTTAAATATCCACTATTCCCTTCAAAACACAAAAATGCTTACAAATACAATAAAAGGTACAGGAGTGTTTTCTGAAATAACTGCTGAATTATCTGATGCAAATTCTGAAAGGGACCTTAGGTGTGACAATGTCGTAAGAACGGTGAATTTACACAATTAAAGTGACAGTTAACACAAACAGAAAGCTGGAAATATTAAAATGTTAAAGGCTTTCAACCATTTCACAGTTCATTGGAGCTGGTGCAGTGTTTTTTATACTCCACGGAAGATTAAAAAGTGCTTATAAAAAAGAAATTTAGACAAAATCAAGTTGAAAACAAGTCATCCCTCATCTGGTCCAGCTAAAAGCCTCAAGATCATGCCTGTCAGAAAAATGCATGACCATTGATATACTCCACATTACAGATACATTCACATTTTCAGGGAGTGAATCCTCTTAGACATGAACTAAGCAGGAATCCGAACCGTACATTTAGTCTATTGTTTATAGTTCATCCAACCATTCTCTGAACCACTTACCCTTAACCAGGGAGAGGGATGGGGAGGACAGTGGGGGGCAGAAGAATACTCCAGACAGGTGGCCAGTCCATCATGGAGCAGGTACACACACACACACCCCAGCATCTCCACTAAACCGGACATGCAGGTCTTCAGACTAAGGGAGGAAACTGGAGAACCCGGTGGAACCCACGCACATACAGAAAGCACCGGGAATTGAATTTGGGAGGCGAGAGTGCTAACCACTACACCACAGTGCTGTCCTTGGTTGTAATCATTAAAAATGGGAATGGAAAAAAATGTTTCTTTGAATGATCATTTTCCTTGCATATTCATGATTGAATGAGTACAAGTCTCTGACAAACCCATTTGTAATCATCCTCAGTCTTGCATCTGTGTTACTGTATTGAAGAGGACAGTTTTGCAATTCAAATGTAACTGTAAAATAATTTACAGCTAAAGAATAGATGTTACGGTTTACGGTATCTGGAATGAATGCATATATGTTTAAAATTGTATGCCATTATGTAATAACTGACTAAATCTGACTACAAGGCAAGTAATTCAAGGTAAGAAAAGGTTTCCTATGGTTGAAAATAAATCTATTTGAAGTGTAGCAGCAAAGGTTGTGTAAACACATCATGGCCGATTTCCATACTGCGTATCATAAGATTGGGCCACTGATCTTCTGATAGTCATTAAAGAAAACGTACTGAAAAGGACAGGCTCTCTAGCTTTAGATGGACCAGAAATTTGGGTGTTTTCCAGCACCGCACACTGATTTTATGGGTGTTCCTTCAGGTCTCGACAGCTCTTGCCCGCACAAGACTGAAGCTTGATGAGCCGTTGGTTCATGGTCTGCAGAAGAGCAGGGTCCACCTTCTTCACAATGTTCTCCAGCTGGTGAGGGTCAGCTGTCAAATTGTAGACCTCTACAAATGCCTGGCAGGAGTTCAGAAAGAAGACAAACTCAGACTCATGAAGCATGAAATCAAAACTTTAGCTTTATATTGTTCAATACAGAATAGGAACATGAGTACAGGGAAATAAGTCAAATAAGATTATAGGGGTCCAAGTAAACACAGCCCATAAGGCCAACAGCATTAAAGTGCTGGGTTGCCTAGTGGTTAGGGCATTGACCCTGCAATTAGAAGGTTGTGGGTTCGGATCCCAACACTGTTGGTGTCACCACGGAGGTACCCTTGAGACCCATAAGGTCTCATAATTCAGGTGCCAAAATGGCAAAATGCTACTCTGCAATGCCACCTTGAGGCCCACTGCTGCCCAGGTTTATTGGCTGGTAAAGCACCCTACAGATGTGGCATTCCAATTTCATCACAATGTCAAGCCTGTCAAATGCTGGCTGAAAACTGATTGCCTGTTTTAGGGGAGATTTTAGCTGTCAAAAGAACAATAATATGAATAAGAAGTAGAACAACAACAAATTTACAAATTGTAAAATTGAGATGGTATTGCCAAAATGACCTGGTAACAGGCATTGGGCATTGGAGATCAACGGTTTTGCTAAGACAGCAACAATAAGTGTATATGCAGTCATTTCATTGGGTACTCAGCGGATGGTCAGGTAATTTGGGTGTTGCCCCTGCAATTGGAAGGTTATGGGTTCAAATCTCAGGAATACTAGTTGCATCACTGAGGTACCATTGAGCAAGGTACCATCCCCACACACAAACTGACTTTACACTTGCCTTGTCACTGTCCATTTTACTAATCCCGTTTTAAAAAGCTGCTAAAACCTTACTATTCTTCTCCATCTTCGTTTAAATATCTGCACTTCTTTTGCACTTTTCAGTATTCTTTTAGTCTTGTTTTTTTTTTCACTTCCTACTATGTTTATGCTTATTTTTATTCTACTCCTGTAAAGCACATTCAATCAGTGGTCAGGAAAACCACAGGATGCCAGTGAGCAAGTGGTAATTGGTTAGTGTGGATTATTATCACAGCACAGCAATGCGTGTGTGCTGCACATTGTTTTATCACACACAGTGATAATGCTAATGGCGTTCCGAAACACCTCAGGATCACTGCTAGACTGAGAACAGTCTATACACTATTTTTTCTGATTCAAGACCACATCTCCACCCCATGTACACGTGCACAAACCTTTCCGTATTCATGACTTTTAAATTTTATTTCCAGTATACCTGGTAAATTATTTTGTATTGTTTTACCTTAATTTTAGGTTAATAGGAGATACTACAGATTCTGGAAATATGAAACAATACGTTTAAAACTTGTAATAGTGACAACAAGGCCAGTAATAGAAAGTGGTTTTCCTATTTGATAAAATATTTCTGATACCAACACTGCCTACATTATGTTGTTTTATTCTTGTCCAACAGGTTTCATTGTAATGTTGACTCTACATTAACATACATATGACAAAGATCTAGGGTGTGCCTTCTGTAGTGGGCACTGCTGTGGGTCAGTGCTGTCCTAAACGGAACACTAACGTTTTGCTCTTAGCGGAAGAGACGGATGAACATTTGCTGGCGATTCTCCAGCCGCCAGAATATCTGCCGGTTTTACCGCAGTGTTCATCAGTACAATAACTTTATTAACGTTACTCACATTTATACCAACCAGCCGCCTCCGCTTGGGCTCATATTTCACTGTTTGCCGCCGTTATCCAACTCGAAAACACGCTGAAAGTCCCGCCCCCTCTGCTACGTGGTCAAAATGGCGCCCGTTTAGTGCAGAGTGTCCATCGTTCTGCTCGGCATTTTCTGGCCGATTTTAGTGCAGCATCCGGGTTCTTTCAGTGACTGAGCTTCAGCTCGGTTTTCAGTGTCAGCGCACTACGCCCTAAAATAGCGCACTAAAAGTGCGCAAGTGCGTGGTTTCGGACGCACTCCTAATCTAAAAACCCATAATAAACAATACAGATTATAAAAGGTCACTAATTGACTTCAAAGAGAAGGGCTAAACCATAGTGACCAACTGTGACTGTGATCTTGCACATATCTATATCTGCACATTGTCTTGCCATAACTGCACATTTTTGCCTGTATATT
>JBBPDC010012019.1:0-31278 GCA_037974485.1 Hemigrammopetersius urotaenia | reverse complement strand
TTTGTATTTAGTGCCTGTCCCATGTCTTGTCAGCCATGGTGGTTTTTCGTTCACAGCACTGTCCTATGCGTCAGTCCCCCTCTCTGTAAGTACTCCTGGTCCTTGTTTCTGTTATATTCCTGAATGGCCCACGAGCCTGTTTCTGTTTGCTCTGCATTTACCCTGTGAATAAAACTCATGTTAAACTCCAGTATGGCGGTTCGAGTTGGTGCTCTCAGTCCACACACACATATACAGGAGGGGAACGTGACACATCCTTTACAAATAATGTACTTCTATGAATTTCATGGCACCTGTTATTTTTTCCCACTCTTGTAAAATGAACAAATAGACACAATTAAAATAGAATCATAGAATAACTGGATGTAGAAATATATGGAAACACTTCCGAAGAAGTCAAAATTCATAAGGCTACATGGTATCTACATAGCTTATCATGATAACTGACACAAATCTGCATACATATTTATAAAGGCTTAAGTGCTACACTTTCTGAGATGAAATGTAGTGAAATGAAAGGCTAGTAATATTTGAAGGGTAGTGTTCAAAAGGATCCATATGTCTCTCAAGGAAGTTACAATAAACCTACATTAATATTTACAAAGCTTGATTCCAATAAGCATCACTTGTCATAAAGGCTGCTTTAATCAGTATCACACCAGAAAGTATACTGGACACTTGGAAAAAGGAATAAGCCTTTTTGATTGTCTGTGTCAACTGTCTTAATCAAATTATGTAGATGTCAAGTAGTCTCAGGAATAAAACACTACAGTAAAGTATAACCCTGTAGCCTTTATAAGAATCTGATACTGAAGGAAATTGTTAAATGAAATTGCTTCATGACCTTTATAGACAGTGCTTTATGGATCTTAAATGTTTGCGTGGGTTATATCTTGAAAGACTTATGTAGATGTCACATGGCTTTGCATATATTGCACTTCAGTAAAGCATATATTCACAATGTAAAAACACATGCTGCATGAAAAAATGTATATTTCTCAAAAAAAGCAATCATTTCCTGCCAACCTTGCTGCAGACCATTATTGAGTGTGCTGTGCCTTCCTTCCCGAATGATATATATGTTAATATAAAATGATGCATAAGCAAAGTAGGCTATATTCCTCACTGTGTTATTTCAGTACAGCTTAAAGGTGGCCTAATAAGGCTGGCAGGCATATGTTCTTAACAAATAAATCCAAAGACAAAGCAAATACAAGAAGCAGACAGCACTGAGAGCAGCTCTTTGGGACTTTGAGTATCATCTCATACCACCAGAACGTGTGTGTAATACATGAGTAGCTACTATTTCCACTAAATCAGAGAAAAACTCATGAGGTTCCAAACACTTGAGAAATCACTGTATTTCAGGCATAAAAAGGTCTCTACAACATCTACAACAAGTGTTCAATGTTTGAGAGACACTAGACTTAAGCACATGGTGCTTAAGGTTGAAGAGGTGCTTAGCAGCACATCCTGACCCTGTTGCCAAAAGGTCCACCTGTTGAGGTATGGGTGTCAGCAAAAAGATGTTAGTTGCAAGTAAGTTGTGAAGCAGGTCTCCATGGATTGGATGAGTTTGGGTAGTGAACAGAAGGGGAGGAACCGGACCCCCTTCGAAAACTGGTCCATGACCACCAGCTATGTGGGACCACGGCTTCTGTGGCACCAGGAGGGGCATTCATTTCCTAGCAGGCAATTGACGGGGGTCTTGGTCATCGGGCATACAGAACAGGATTTCACTGCTTGTGCCTCATCTGCCCGAAAAATTGAACAATATTTACTGCTTAGTACCTCGACAGTCTTATGGACATGGGATGACTGTTGGCAGGGATAGTGTGAGCCCATTCAATCAGATATTGGGGCACGAACATCTTGTCTGCCAGGCTGACCAGCGTATAGGGTGGATAGAATTAATGCATGAAACATCCGCATCGTGGTCCCAGACTATATGGGTCATTATTAAAGCCAAGGGAATTATAAGCTCGGGTTCCCGAGTTCACATCAACTTGCCTGTTCTTGGACCCGGGGTGACACGTAATCGAAAAATTTAATGTACTAAAAACACAAAACCCATCAAGCCTATTGAGGGCACAGCAGCTAAGCCTGCCGGATATACTCGAGACTACGGTGGTCGGTGAACACAACAAAGGTGTGCCTAGCTCCCTTAAGCCAGTGACACCACTCTTCTAATGCTGCTTTGACCGCCAGCAGTTGGCAATATTGGCGTTGCGTTCTGCATCAGTCAGCTTCTTAGAAAAGAAAGAGCACAGATAGAACTTTCCAGGGGTACCATGGCTCTGGGACAGCACCGAACTTAACCCAACCTCAGAGCCAGTTTCAATATAAGGGCTATAGTAAACAAGGACTTAATATGCTCAAACACCACTCTTGTGGGGTTTCTTTTGAGTTTACCCTTCAGCAAGTTGGTGAGCTGTGCTGTCACAGAGCTAAAGCCCCATTTAAACCGGTGGTAGAAGTTAGCAAATGCCCAGGAACCTCTGCAACACTTTGACTCACTGGATCTGGCGTCTCAGACACTGCTTTGACCTTCTTATCATCCATGCCCAGCCCCGAGTTGCTGAGAACTGAGAGCTCCGTAACGTGAAACATTTTTCGGCTTTGGTGAAGAACCCGTGAGCGAGCAGGCGACAAAGGGCTTGACGAACATGCTTTACGTATCCGGATATGGTTTTTGAGTAAATGAGTATACCGTCAAGATGTACAATAATCGATTCAACATGTCTCTAAAGACTCTAAAGGCATTCACATTAACATGAACAAAAGGTGTGCCTGTAATCAGATGCCTAGGGACCCAGCTGACTCACCTACAGAGCCTCCAGCCTCTACTGGGTTGGCCCGGCGTGGATGAGTCCATGGTGCGTGGATGAGGGGTTTTTATTAACCCAAACCCGCCCAACCCTGCATTTCCAGAAAAATATCTTTAAACGTTCCTAACCTTTATTGTTCGTTAAATGGAAATGATCATTTTGATCTACTTTCATTGGATGGTTGGTAATTAAATTTAGACACACTGTATGACATGAAAAATAAAAACTGACTTTTTGCTCCAGCAGATATAATTTAATTGTGTTTGACATGTTTAATGACTAATCAGACTCAGTTTCAAAGAGATACATGGTTGTCCTTTCACAGACTGCCATCCTTTAAAGATATTAGTATGGAAGCAGGGCTGTGTGGGTTAGGCTCTTTCCTAGGACATTTCATCCACTATGTTTTGAAAGTATTGCTGCACCCCTGACCCTCATATCGTCTCCACTCGCCTCCTGCATAATGTGGTAAGTCAAAGTCAATGTAAAGACTATACATCGGCTCTTACACAATATCCATATGAAATGGGGGAAGTGGTGAAACCCAGCTAAGCATGAAATTAATGCTGTCAAAGAGAAGCAAAGGCACTGGATTAAGAATGAACCATGGGAGCCACTGGTGTGCATTAGCTGCTGGAGTGATACTGTGCAGTAGGTGTCCATGCAAAGTCAGTGTTCTGCAAACACTGTCGCATCCACGCAGCTGATCTTCAGCATTAAGGAGGAAGTAAAAAAGAAGGGCACAAAATATAGAGCATAATATATGTTTATATTTCTATAAAAATGCATTTGAATAAAAAGATATTCTACTGTGCTCAGCATTCGTGACCAGAAAGGCAGAAAAAACGGCAGTAAAGGCAGTAAATTTGCAGCCAAATAATCAAATTTAAGTTCACTAATTGAATGCTGTTTCTGTTTCCACTTTTTATTAACGGTCACTAAAACCTGTCTCTGCACAGTATTAATACATGTAACAACAATAGTGCAGCTCACATAATTATT
Source organism: Hemigrammopetersius urotaenia (assembly GCA_037974485.1). Classification (NCBI taxonomy): domain Eukaryota; kingdom Metazoa; phylum Chordata; class Actinopteri; order Characiformes; family Alestidae; genus Hemigrammopetersius; species Hemigrammopetersius urotaenia. The sequence goes on along the minus strand of JBBPDC010012019.1, from coordinate 27,448 downwards.
ATTATCATTACATAATGCATTAATGTTAGTCTAATTATTGTCAATCAAAGGTTCCTAATACTGACGCTCAACCCATTATGACAGCCAATCCGCCCCATCTGACCCCCAAAAACGTGTTAATGACACAATCTGCAAAAGTTACATATAACTGCTTTATCACTTTCTGACCTATTCCACCTGCATCCATGACATTTTCTAATAAACTGACCCAAACCACAAGTATTTATGTCCTGCGGATTAAGAATCTTCACTTCCCCTTCTCCGACCCATCTTAAAAGAAAGGCCGTGCAAAGTATATAAGCATCGACTTTAAAGCCAACTCTGAAATTAAAGCTGGAATGTCTGACATTTCAGGTCATTGATGTTCCGTCTATGATCCTGCTATAATTTTAAATCAGATTGCACTTCATATTTTATTTTGGAGATGCATCATGTCATATGAAACATAGAGGTTCCTGTCATCTGACAGCAGCAGGACATGGTCCAGGGATATTTATAGGAGGAGGAAGCGGATTACATATTGTGAAGAAGTGTTTTCTAGTAAAGTGCTCACTAGTAAAAAGTAGAGATTTCACTAACAAAACAAAAACAAAAGTGCCTTAAAGCAGTGGTCCCCAACCTTTATTTCGTCACGGACCGGTTTAATATCAGAAACTATTTTCACGGCCTTTAAGGAGCGGCAGATAAATATACGTATTTATACAAATAAGTGATACGCATAAAAACGGGGATATTTTAAAAATATAATAATAAACGTAAATCCAATGTGCAGCTTTATTAACAGCATTTTCATAACAACGAGCCGACAACATAACACGGGTAACATCCACGTTTTTTTTTCTGTACCACATGACCCACGGCCGGTACTGGTCCGCGGCCCGGGGGTGGGGACCACTGCCTTAAAATACTATCAAAAACCAAGCATATCACAAAGTGTGTCATCACACTTGCATCTACAGATATTAGTGTCACGGCTCGGCCAGTGGCCGGTAGGGGCCACTGTTTTGTGTTGGTTTTTTCAGGACTTTTATTTTGACTGTCATGTCTGTGTTGTGTTCATGTGTCACGTTTCCACCTGTTTTGCGTTGGTTCTTTGATTTCTGTGTGTATTTAAGTTCTGTTTTGTATTTACCTCACTGTCTGTCCATCGCCTCATTTATCCTTATTATGCTTTGCCTTGTTCACGTTCCTGTTGTAGCGGCCCTTGAGCCAGATTTAATTTCTGTTTGGTTTTGTTAAATAAAGATTCATAGCATGGATGCCTGCTTTCCTGCCTGGTCTGTGCTCCGAGGTAAATCACGGGAGCCGGCTAGACCCGGCCCCTGTGACAATTAGTAACATCACCACTAACATGAGTGTGGTGTATAGATACTGGTTGAGTGTTCACTTCTTTTTATTTTCTGTTCATTATCTCCAATTGTATCCACTCTCTAGGACAGATAGCACTAATACTAGATGAGTAAGGGCAAGCAAGTGCTTCTTCTCATAAAGCTCCACCAAATCTTTTTGAATGGCTGCTAACACTGTTGCTGGACAGCGTACCATATTTGGAGGACCACCAATTTTGTTACCTCAGTTAGCATCCAGTTAGTATATATACAGACATGTATGGGAATAACTGAACCTGGTTCTTGTGTGTTTTTGTGACACTGGGGCCGTGCCCCTTCAGCTGAGAGACACAGGGGCAGACACTCTTTCTTCCTTTTTAGGGTTTATTCAAAAACACAGCAAAACAAAAGGCACAGTGGCCAAAAACTCCAAAACAGAAACAACTGCCAAACAGAACACAACTCCAAGTATTAGTGTTGGATATCCCACACCCTAACAAACACAAACAGGCTATTTATACAGAAACTAAACTCATCTGTCTCATCCCTGGCAGCTGAGAAACTTCATTGAGTCCATCTGCCAGCAATGAGGCCGCACCGCCAACAACCTAAAAGACCTAATAAAAAACCACAGTGGCCTCAAGCGGACTCAGGACGTTACATGTTTATGTATGTCAGTTAATGTCATGTTTTAGTTGCTTTGTAAGATATAACTAAATAACAAAGTTAAAAAAGGACTGCATAGCCACTTACTGTCACTTTAAAACGCATGTTCCCTGTTTACACATCTAAAAAGGTGGAGAACTTTTTTTAAAAACTGGAATAGACTATATATATATGCATGTTTATACAGTCAACAATGCGGTAAATGTCTAATCACAGTGTGAGTAATGGTGAAACACTGACACCAAAACAACCCTAATAGCCACTAATATGAAATGTACTTATAATGTTGGAGTTCATACTAATCTTCTTACAACAATGTTTGCTCAAAACAGCGTGAAAGCATTTTGCAATGCATAGCATAATCTCTCATTATGATCAGAGCAGTTGACCTCCATCATGAGCCAAAGGAACCCATTCCCTCCGGTCTGTGTATTTGTGCAAAAACTCATTTATTTGAAGCCACCTCAAGCAACTGGATATGAGACAAAACAGTCACCACTTGTACGTTTGCACAAGGACAGACAGTTCTGCTGAAATAAAAATATTTCTGCAGATTTCCAACCAAGCCACCCGTGATGACTCTGGGGATTCACTGGCAGAGGCTGAGACTACCCAGTGAGACACCATATTAATATTCATCATGGGTCTGGGCAGCAGCTTCAGCCTCTGAGGACCAGAATTACAGCGACACGACAAGAAATACTGGCTGTTACTGGATTGTCAAAAGTCCAGCAGAGACAACGACCGCTTTCTGTGTGGGCTTCCAAGTCTAATTTTCTGTTAGATGCGGGGCCAGATGGCTTTTAGTTTGTTTGTGCGGTTGTTTTTAAAACCCATTTTAAGTCAGAGACAGTTTCTGAGACATGGTGTGGAAACCAAGCATGCATTTTATCAGAAAACCGGTTTAAAGCAGTGATTTTTACACACCTAAATGAGTCAAGACTTGTTTGGTGTCCAAAGTCTGCTCGCTTACTTAACAAATTATGATGCACACATGTATATAAGCTTCTATTATTTGTTCGATACACTGGCCTTGTAGCTCCAACAAATACAAATTGGGAAATGTTGTGCTATGCATCTTAAAGCCACCTTTAAAAAAGTCTATATTCATCTTCAAATCTCAGTCTCAGTCTCAAAATAATAAAACAATAAGGGGTGAGTTATTATATACTACAACAGGGGTGGTAGTAGACTGGTGGGTAAAACACTTGCCTGTGAACCCAATGACCACAGAGTTGCAGGCTTAAAGCCCACTTAAGTTTAACTCTCAGTTGCTCCAGTGTCCCTGTAGCTAATGATTGTTGCTCTGGATAAGGGTATCTGTCAAATGCCACATTAACTTTACAATAACTCACACAAGTAGGTTAATTCCAAACAAGGGCTGCCACTAGTAAAAGAAATCATGACAATTAACCCTCAGAAAAGGACTGATACACCAGAGCATGACATGCGCACCACTGCTAAAACAGCATACTTATACAAAAGTATGCCTTCTGTGTTTTGGGTTGACAGTGGAGGCTTCACACGTCAAAGGAACCCGTTTGATGATATGTCCTGTAGAGCTAGAGATCTCAAAATTAAACAAAACAACATGAAATGTACAGTTTGGGCACAGAGTTAAAAAATCTTTTTTTATCATATTGGCTGGGTTGTGCTGAAGAAAGGATATGAGACGTGTGTACATTACACATTGTTTAAGGCTTTAAATATTAGAAAAGAAAAGTAACACAAACAGGAAAGATATCTAAGGGTGAATCGAGTGATCATATAGACAATGTATAACTGAAAATTACATTTAATTTTAATTCATATTCATAAGCATAGTACTAAGATCCAGCTGGTGTGGGTTTCCTCCCTTGCAATTAGACTCGAAAGCAATCTGAGCACCAATTGCTTCCTATAAAAGCTTATAACCAGTGTATGTCCTGATTATCATTCACCTTATATATTAATTTAGTAATTCATTTTCGTCTCGTAAGCAAGACCATTCTATGAGAAGAAACAGAAGGAAACAAAAGACACACTTGAAACTTGAAGGTGAAGCTCTTCTGTTTCCCCACACCTCCCTTACACAGTCAGGTAAAGTTCAGCACACTTACCTGTAGAAAAAAAAAGAGAGAGAAGACAAATTAATTAAATTAATATAATTAAACAGTGCAGGATTGAACAGTTTACCTTCACACAATTTCTGCATTTCCAGTAGCCATGTAGGAAACAGTGGAGCATACATTTTCAAGACAAAATGATTTAGCCTCAGGATTCCATTCCTGTAAGCTTTCTGCTTTCATCAGCCCATTTAGAGCTACCCCTACTTTCCAAAGCCAACCGCAGAAAACAAGAATCAATAGCACTTGAACAAACTGCAATCTTAAGACATTTGAAGTTCATGCTTTCACTCTGTTCATAAACAGGAACGAATTCACAAGATTCTACAAATCAGTCTTAGATCTATTCCACTAATTATGGACTGTGTACTAACTGCAGGCTGTAGTGAGCTGTAGTGAGCTCTTTCTAGACTCTATGTTACACAGAACCAGAAAGTGCAGATTTTTTTAGTAAGTGAGATGTCTTAGTGTGGAGAACTTAGTGTGGAACCTCCACCAGCTCCTAGAAGGACTCATACATATAGGACATCAATATTACGAAAAGGTTCTTTGTACTTTAAAAGATTCGTCAGATGTGTCTTTTTCAAAAGTAGAGAAAATCTAGGTTCTAGAAGGAACCCATTAATTCCTATAGGACCTCAAAATGATGTGTAGGTTCTTTGTACATTCAAAATATGTTCACACTCTTTCAAACACGGTTCTTTAGAAAACTGAATGTAGCATTTTCTTTTGAGGGTTTTGATAGTATCATTTCTGGAGGAAAGGAACAGTGTCAGGTGATTTGGAACAAACCTGTAGCTAGAGATAGAGAGATGGGTGTTTAAACAGTGAACATCTTCATTTTCCATTTTCACTGGGAGGTATTTGGCATGGTCCTATATAAACCATTGCTTATCCCAAATCACTCATTGCTTTTCCCAAATCACCTTTGAAGAACCTCATGCCAACATATATAAACTTTGAGTCCAGCTACTTCATAAACTGTTAAGTAAATCTGACTCTACTACATTTCTGTAATAACTACATTTCTGTACAAAACTTTGGTCTCATCTGTCAAATAGATTTGAACACGTCCTAAACGCGGCATTCTTCTACAATGTTTAGTTTCCAATTTCTATTTTTTTTTTTATCTTTTTGTTTAGAATTTTGTTTAAAGCATTTAATGTAAATGTTTTGCACAGTGTTGCAAAATTACGCCAATATGTCAAATTACTTGAGAAAACAGCAATTGTGCATTAAATGCGCAGAAGTGTATATTTGTACATTTTTTACACATCAACAATAAATATAATGAGGTGAATCTCCCAAATTTCTGCTGCAAAATAAATAATAAGTGTGTGGATCATAAGAACATTATAGAGCATTGTACACTTTTTAATGAAATAATAGATGCCATACCGCTCCTACACTTACTATTACAAAAGCTGACCATTTGTATCACATGGACATCATCAAGCATTACAAGGTACTTTTTAAAGGGGATCATTGAACCTATATTGCTCCCTACTCTTTCTATAGTGTACTACAGTGAGTCAGATCATAATCAACATCCTCAGATTTTTTGACTAATCACTGCAGCACTTAAAGTACTAACATTGAAGACAATGCATTACATTCAATTTATTCATGTAATAAACAAATATAACTCATAGTATATAGTATATATAGAACATAGCTGTAAGACACTCCAACCTCTAAAGTGAGCGTTAACTCGCATTTTGGACTTTTTTGGACCGTAATTAAGCAGCAGTTATCATATCCCACCTTCCCTTCAGATGCAGTGATTGGTTCCTTCTCTGCCTCCAGTTCTCTCTTCACTGACAGACGAATGCTAGATATTGCTTCCCTCTAGGTTTTATCTCATCATCCTTCATTTGTAAAAAGCTGGCTGGAACATTGCGATTTTTCTTTAAAAAAAAAAAACTGACAAGATTGAACTGTGTCTTGTAAACAGCAACACTTCAGACACACTGAGAATAAAAACCTATGATACATTTCCACCATCGTTTTGAACTTCTCTCAGGAAACTCCAACTTTGAATTCTCTAAAATTTTCTGTGGGAGCCTTTTTGGATTACTAGCAGTGAGCAGCGATGAGCTGATGGCAAAGAGTGAAAAAAGCATTAGCAAAAAACCATCTCGCTGTGTGATGGAGAGGAGGATAGGAGATGGACACTTGAATCAGATAGTAAGGTAAAAGGACGTTGGATCTGTTGCTGGTAGGTCAGAAAAGAGCCTCCATCTGTGCGTTCATCCAGCTCATGGCAAAATCAGTACCGGCAGCGGTCACTGCTGAACTCACAAGTGGGCTAGAGAAACAGCACCAACAGTGAAGCCATTTAATGTGGAAACCCCACAAAGCTATTAGCAAGAAAGAGGTATGAGGGATGAAAACAAGTCCTCTGAGGTAATTAAGTGTATCAACGGGTAAATGATTGGGCAAAAAGATCAACCAGCAACAAATTACTAAAGAAATATCATCATGTGTGAATAGTGCAAGATCAGGCAGATGATCAGGGATTAGCAAAAGAAGAAAATCACAGTTTTCCCAACTTTATTTTTCAAGTACACTCAATTTATAACATTTACATTAGGTAGAACAACATCAAAGGGAGTACTGAACTTTAGAATACTGAACTGCTTGCCATGCTACATTAAACAGCTTTAGATTACACAAAAACCCACCACACTAAAATACTGTAATTAAAAATAACCTGGTCGCCTTTAGATGTCTTTTAAAATTGTTGTAGTAAGTCACAAGAACAGCAAACGCTGCTTCATAAAAATGTAGTTACTTGGCTGAATTAAAATAACACTGAATTTATAGTGTAGTAAAAAATTGTTTCCTATTCTTTTAACTCATTATCTGAAGTTCACTGGACAAAATATTTCAAGGCAGACAATACCCTTACATTTTAAGTTTTTGAACCAACCTAAGCAAATTTGAACCAAACTTTTAACCATTTTAGTAGTGCATAGTGAATACTTATCCACATTCTCTATGCATAGTGAGAAGGGTCAATACTGCAGCAGTCCAAAATAAATTATGTCTGCTTTACCAGAATGCATCGGTGTGAAACCTAATGCAGCACCACTGAAGTGTCCTTCCAGACAGCATGCCTTAACTGCTCCCAGATCAGGTTTCTGAAGGACGTTCAGAGACACCGACTCATTTCTTATCCCTCAGACTTGATGTTTTACTGGAAAACTCCCCAAGGCCTGTTTTCTGTAAGAATATCAGCAGAACCTATCCGAATTTAGTCACTTCACTAAACACAAAGCAAAAATCGTTTTTTAAGACACATTCCTTGAACGTAAAGGTGTGTGTTTTAGCATGGAGGGAGACACAGATTAGGATCTTGAAGGTCAACATAAGCATATAGATACATTTATAGCACTGCCCAGGTAGATCAGCATGAGTCCTTCCACAGAATGTCAGCGGAGTCCCCAGCACGCCGGCCTAAAAGGTCATCTTATTTAGATGAACAGGAACTTGTCCACATGTCGACATCCATTTTTTTTTAAAAATCTATAGATAAGATTTAATACAATTTAATCATGTTGCTGAACACAATTCTGAAGTAGGCCTGCTCTTGGAGGTGGAAAATGCTTTGCTCCATCATTGAACAATTTTTAACAATTCTCGAGTCAGAAGCAAGTCTTGATTCTTGACATGCTAGCACTAATTCAAGTCCCAAGTCAGTACAAGTCCAAAGTCCTGCAATTAAAACAAACTCAATGCCATTTCAACAATGAACACACATATGATATAAAAAGTAATTTAAATTATAGGATGTTAGTAGGATATGGTAGTATATCAAAGTAATGCATTATTTATAAATCAATAGCAAAGTTTTTTGTTTTTTTTTTTACCTTTTTTTCTTTTAAAATTACAGGAACTTAACTTCATTCAACTAACCCATTTCACACCGCCACAAAAACATTTGAGATCTTGACCAGGCACCTACAGGAGAAAGCTGGAGCAAAAGCTGCAGCACAACACCACCAGAGATGTGTGGAGGAGCATGAAAACAATCACAGGCTTCAAGCAGTGGATGAAGGAGAAGCTGAGAGGGCCAACGAGTTCAACATGTTTTTAAAAGGTTTGGCAATAGGTCTCAACCCAGTGCCTCCTCCAGCTCCAGCATGACCCTCTCTGCACCCAACAGTATTCCTGTCTTCCTCCATCAGAGCCTCGAGGCTCTCCATCCTACCTCTCTACTTCTTTCACCATCTTACCTGTTGGACCTCCACCCTGTCAAATGTCTCTGACATCCACAGACCATCCATCACTATCACTGAGGACGAAATGAGGAGAGACCTGAGCTGACTCCATCCTGCTAAGGCATTTTCACTCCCTCCATTTTCAGAAGCTCAAGTATAATACTATAATAGTAATCCCATGTACGGCTTTAATAGTATGAAATGAAATTAGTATGAAATTTCTTTCTTGTCAGAACCCATGGACGTCACCACATGTGGGGTGCTTTGTCCTGCGTTTTGCATCTCTGTGATCTTCCACTTTAGGTTTTCCTTAGTGGTCTCCCAGGCCTTTTGGTGTCTAAGCTCACCCATGAATTCCTTCTTTTAAACAATGTACCTATTATTTTATTTGGGCCCTCCTAAAGTTTTTAGCTAGGTTTTTTTTTCAACGTAATGATGGCCTCTTTAAACCTCATATTGAGTTCAGTCAACTTTTGAGTCATATGATATTGTATGTTACATGCTATATGATAGGATACCCATGGTATGACACCATATGATATGTTCCCATATGTTATCATTTCATATATGATATGGTTTTGATGTCATCAAGGTCTGTTACGATTTGCTTGCTGAAGACCTGTTCACAACTCATTTTCTTCATTTCATCTTCATTTCATTTTTTAAAAAAAGCCTCCTAGATAAGACATCTATTAATTCTATTAAGTTTGATTATCATTTATTTAAACGTGAAAATAGAGAACAGAAAGTTCTAGAATGCTGTCAATTTTAAACCAAGAAAAGTGCTGATCTGTAAAATGAAGAACAAATATTCCAGATTTTAAACTAATTCTAGGTTACCATTTAATCAGAAGCAAATTTTTGACAATAACCATGTTAAGGCCTTTGAACAGTTTCCTCGCTCTCGTCTTCCTGCTGTAAGATTTGGCTGGCACTAGAATAGTGAGGCATTGGCTTACTGTACAAACATCACCTACATGAAAAGGTCATCAGAGTGTTCCCTTAATTAACTGTGTTCTCATCTCTATCATCAACATCTGACATAATAAGATAATTAGACGAACTAGGGACATTCCGACAACAATAGTTATCAAGTGAAGGTGACTAAGCATAGCCCAACCTACGCATAGGTTACAGATCTATTTAGAAAACCTCTCATATTCACCTACACTCATACTGGGAAAAAAAAGGAACCACTCAGAGAGATGATGGGAAAGTGCTCATTCTGTTTATGACACCTATCTGAGCAGCTGGACTGAGGGAGAACTCTCCAGCTGACAGCACATCCTTCACATAACCACTCTCGGCATTAATGTGCAATCTGGGGCCGATTGAATCTGAAATGCATGCTGAAGGAGTCCGGAGCAAGCACCCATTAACAGTCTCAATACCCATTGGCAGGGCCACAGTAAACAGCAGGCTTTGACGATGCCCGTTTATCAAATCCAATGTAAAAAAAAAAACAAAAAAAAAACACAATGCATTTACGTATATTTCCCTCAGTTTAGCCCCATCCATTCAGGATCCATGGATTCCGTTTGACACAAAAACAAACAGCCAATCAGAACAGAAATCATTTACAGATTAGTCTTAAAAATACATTACTGTGAATTTGTTTATTCATTCATTTGACCTTATGGCCATGTTGAAGTATCGTGAGCACTCCTTGGATATCCAGCAGTAAACGTTAATAATAACTGTACCTGTAACTTGATCTTAGAACATGCAGTAAAAGTTGAACAGAGGGGATCAATCAAGCAGGGTCATAGAACCACACCCAGACCATTCTGCAATGACTATTTGAAAAGCAACTGGCATTTTTTTTGCCGGTTGCTTTTCAAATAGCAACCAGATCTGGTTTGTTCAACCAGATACCAACCGCTGGCAGCTCACATTTAGATAAAAGCAAATTATGAAGACACAGGTCTAATAAAAGACTAATTTGCCAATGCTGTGCTGATGGAATTGATGTTTATCAATGTCATACCACCACTTATCACGAGAAAACCTAACTTCAAGTTTGTACAAAAAAGTAATTCCATTAGTGGGAAATACACACCAGAACAGGGAAAAAATGAACATGTACTGAGAGCCCAGGCTGAAATGATCAAGGGCTATAACACAGAAGCTAATGCTAAAAAGAAAACCATCCAAACTGAGGGAAAATACAACCGCAGAAAGCATAAACCCAATGCTGAAGATAAGACGAAGGAATAAGCCTTTCCTAATCCTAGAGCCCAATGCTAATGATAATGCCAACAAACAAAAACAACACAGGAGCAAGTAAAACACAACCAAAGAACAGGAGCAGGACAACAAGACAAGAAAAGCACAGAGAGGAATTGCACCCCATGAAGATCTTTGGTCTGAAAGATCTTTAATCATTAACACTGCTGTTTCTTCATCACTTAGCTCCACTACTTCAAATCCTATTTCTCTAGAAACTGCGTGCCCCTATTCAATATGAATCGGCTAAAAAAAATCAGTGTTCATGGTGTCACCTAAACGGAGGTACCACAAAAACACAGTGAAGTCTTGAATGTCTTTCCTACTGATCAAACGCTAGAAAGATACAGGAGAACTATTTTACTTAAGTTAAAAAAACATCATTGCATCCCTTCGGCTAACATTCCCTATGGAGATGAGCAACATCAGGAACGCCTGGAAAAGTAATAAAACACCAAGGCCAAAAATTGGATAAGTTCTTGGCATAGTGGGATGCCCAGAATGAAGCATGGTAGCATCTGAACCTGAATAAGTTGCCCAACATGGTGAAACATCCATCAAAACCTGAGAGAAGCCTCCTAAACTGCTCAGAGACTACCACAAATGAGAACTCATTTGGTCTGCACCTGGACTTAAAAGATCATGCCGTGGTACATCCTCATTTTTGAAAACTTTTCTAGGTGATACAAAAAGTCCCTTAACCAAGATCTTCATGCTCCTCCAAAAGACGAAACACACACTGAGCCAGGCTGGGATTTCCCCTAGCTCCTGGCTCTATCTACAGCAGAGTTTTTAGACCAACAACCAGCTTTCAAACATATTCGTCTCTTATTAAGAGTGCTAATTGGCATCAGTGCCTTGTAGTGCACTAAACCAAAGCACCGATTCTGAAATGCCTGACCCCATAATAATTACATTGTTTTTCCAGGATCTATCCCATTACTTTGCATAAAGGTTCTTCAGTAGCATTAGTGCATAGGTTTGCAAGTCAAGAGGCTCGTACTGCTAGTCATCACCAACACACTGGCCCAGTCACATGCCAGATTCTGCAGGTTTGTACTATTCATGTAGTGTCACTAATACTAAGTACCTCTCTTCCCTAGCACTCCCACTGCTTTGCTGCAGTTTTCAAATAATATAAAAGGAACAAATGGGCTCAGGACAATGAAAAAATGTCAATGTGAAGCCCAGCTGTCCCTCACCTCACTTGAGTCTGGAAGCAATGACCTATTTAGCAAATGGGTACACACCAAAGAGAGAGAGAGAGTTCAAATCAATGGTGTTCAAATGAGTCTGAAAGAACACTAGTTTCAGGGATGTGATGTGAGGGGAAAAAAAGCCAGTTAAGTACACTGAGTAATTATGCACATCAATTCAACAGCATCACCCGTATCTCAATTGTAGACCTCTGATACATTTGCTTCAGTGCTCGTTTGTAAACACAGCTTGGAGAGGGAAACACTTTTCTGGCACACTAGTGGAAGAACCCATTTCACTTGATGGAACACATTTTCCTCTCACTGCAGCCAAAATAAGTCTGTTAGATGGTGGAACCAAGCAGCTGCTCGTTCAGCGAAACCCTAGCCAAACTCAGTTTAGTCATTAATTTCTGCAAATCCACAAAGCCTCAGCTCTGCACACTGTGGTTAGTGTTCTCAGTGATTTGGTTTTGGTTTTCAGGAGCTAAAATTTTGTTGAACTATAACAAAAGCACATAAATCTACTTCAATTTCAATTTAGTCTAAGATCATGTATTACAAATTTTATAAACTAATGAAAAACAATTAATAAACCAAGTTGGCTCTACCCCTTGGTTGGGTGTAATTGAATATTGCAATAATTTAAATCAAGTGACCTTTTTATGGAAACTGTACTTGCTTTCTCTTTTGAGTGCATCACTAGAAAAATTTAAAAAAATCCACTTAATTATGGGCTATAAAAACAGAACCTGATCAGCTAGGTAATTACACTTGTTTGAAGTTTGAACCCTGTGCAGTTAGTGAGTGGAGCTACACAGTTAGTGGGGGCATATGCAGTTTATGTAAAGTTGTAATCAAGTTAAGGCACACAACAAGTTATATTGCAGCAGGTTGTGTGCAATTTTCAAAACTTCTAAATTGTCTGAGGACTTCGGAAGTGGCGTGATCTGTCTGTTAAAAGGCTCTTAATACATTCCTCCTGTCTCTTGCTATTCATTCAGAAACAGTCAAGAAGCTTTCACCCGTAATCCTGTCGCTCTGGCTGACTGTAATCCCAGTGTATGTTACTAGAGTCAGAAATGTCAGTTAATGACAGGCAGCTTTTCCAGTATTTTTCCCCCATGTAACTCTACTGTTGTTTTTTTGCAATTCTGTATGAGGCAATAATTTAAATTATGAATAATTTCTGGATAACAGGCCTGTTTGTTTATTCCTATCTCTTCACCAGCAACCCAAAGCTCCATGTGTAAAATCCGGTGCATTTAATGCCCTGGTTTCATGGAATTTTTATTATGCCTATGGCCACTGCATGTGGCTGCGGGGTCTCCTAACTGCACTAATCTTTGCTGGCATGGCTATGCGACGCATCAGCTATGTGTGGGTGGCCCCCAAACCGAGTTCAATGATGGGGCTTTGATTGGTGTTAGACTGATGGGTGCCTTCTGAGAGACTCGCCAGCTTTTTCCATCACCACTTATGATCCACTGGATGACTGGTTTGTGTAGACCCTTTTGTCAGAGGGGTGTTCAGTTGACCCTTGGCCCTGGGTCAGTGTAGACACTGTAGATATACCTGTTAAATAAGTGTAGTCTGTAAGGGCTGTAGCCCATCTGATCTAGCCTGTTTGATGCTGATCTGTATCTGAAACGATTCTATATGTCTGTAAAGGCTGTTGTCACCGTAGAGGCTCATTCCTCCATCTAGTCACTGCTGTTACCCCAGGATAACAGGGACCCAAGGATAACAGTGTGCCAGTATGTCCACAGGGACATACTGGCACACAAAATAAATATGTCATCATGACACATGCTCGAAGAAACACTGTTGTGATGTATGAAGCTCAGCCAAGTTTGTGCTGTTGTTTTCAGCATTCTAACACCTCCCCCTCACCCAGCTGCCACACCGCAACACACAGCATGTCGGTAGATATCACCTGTTCTACAGAAGACAAGTGTTTCTGCAGCTGAAGTTACCACTGAAACAAGTATCCAGATCCATTTTGGTTTTGCTATTCATTATGCAACCAGTGCATATATCATGTCAAATTCACACGCATCTTTTGACTTTGTACATGTTAATCGGCGTAAACTAAGATGTTTTAAAAAATGAAAAACTAATGGGGTTATAAGTTTAGAGTATCACTGGTCTGGACTCACAATCCTCCAAACATTAGTAATGATGTAAGAATCTTCACTGTTTTTGAGAAACCAGTTTGAAATTAATTCTTGTTCCCTTCAACCAAAAACCGAAAATGAGGAAACACTAGGCTGAAAACCAAAACTGAAACACCAAAAGAAATTATTATTTCTAAATTATTAAAAGAATCAAGTAAAAAGGAACAAAACTATGAACGCTATGAATATAAAATATAATTGGAAATAAAATATTTTATTTTCTGATTTCAGTTCAGTTCAATTCAGTTCAGTTCTGATTTAAGGTTTTGAGGCGTGGTGGAAGAAACTGTTTCCCATCGTGGAAGCGAAGGCCAACATGCTGCATTACCTTTTGCCAGAACTGATGAAGTTTTCAGCTGTCCTCACTATCCTCTGTAGGGTTATCCCATACCACACTACGATGAAACTCCAGAGAATGATCCTAAGGAATGCTGACGTTGAATCCTGAATTGATGTGAGAATGAGCAGCATTCTCACATAGGTGTCCTTTTTGTCCAGAGTTTATGTGCCTCATGATGAACTTATCAAAGCACTTCATGATGATGAGTGTCATTACAAACAGGATGAGAGGCAAAGGGGCAGGACACAAACAAAATCTTTGGCACGGGGGTGATGTTGGCGGCTTTGAAGTACGTTTAAATGACACTGTTGTTCAGATATTGAAGATGTATGAACTTCAGACAGTTGGTCTGCACATCTAAGCATGTGCAAGTATTGCTGCTCTGATGGTGCGGGACAGGTAGGCCCTTGCAGAGATGGTACCTGGGGACCAGATTTCTGTCTGCTTCAGAAAGGACTTGATACATCTGCCGAGTGGTCAGTATGGGATCAGAGTACATCTGAGTAGTTGAGCTGGGGGCCAGTCTCAGTGCGGTACGCGCCAGCAATGTTTGTAAAAGCACAGTCCAGCCTGTTCACCCCCTCATTGGGAGATCCACATATTGATGGAATTTAGTAGAAATTGACTTTTTGTGAGATGTGTGAGATAAAATCTGTGGGTGCCATAAACTATTCATCTGGGTGTAAATTTTGGGGTTCACTGATGACTCAGTAAAGTTTGGCCAGAGCGCTGTTCATGTTAGTGTTGGGTTTGATGTATGCTGCGTCTATTACAGTGGCGGCTCCTGGTCAATATTTTTTTTTTGTGAAATAAGCCACCCTTCATCCCCGACACGTGCCGCGAAACAAACTCGCCATGCATCCAGAGCAGCTTGATTTTCTTGCCCTAAGTACACATTTTGATGCTCTCTCCTGTGTTAGATCACTACAAAATGTAAAAAATATTTCATCGTACATATCTTACAAACACGTAATAGTAACATTTTATTATTTATTATTATTATTATTACTATTTATTATTATTACTATAATTAACAATGTTTTTGAAAGAAAAGCCACGTTTTGCTGTCACTCCTGTCCCGTGGCATTGCACGTGTAACTTTCAGACGTTTCAGACATAAAAAGCTTCTTTTCACACCAGCTGAGATCACTCCAATTGTTGCAAGCACATCAACTTGTAAGCCTCTGACATAACTTTGTCAAGACCACCATTCTTGAAAAATGCAATGAGGTCACAAAGTTTTTCTTTTCCATGATGCAAATCCTTGCCTGTGTACACAACCTGCAACTCGGCCATAGCCTTTCAACAAGCAGCTGCATGCCTCAGTTAGAAAGGTTTCTGCCATGTCTTGAAATGCTGCATTGAACAGTTCAGTGGAATACATGCTATTCATGTGTGCAAAGAGCTGGCTGATTTGGCTGGTGTAATACTCTTGCATCTGGACCACGCTGCCTTCTCCTTCTATTTAGTGTTGCTGGATCATAGGTCATGTTGGCAGCCTTTTCATAGATTATGCAGATTGAAACCTCTGATTTCTTCTCAGCAATGAATGACAGAAGAGAGCTTATTCGTTTACTGGAGAAAATCACATCTGTAGCTTTCTGTTGCAAAATGTAGCAAGAGATTGATTAATCCAGTTGCTCAGACTCAGTCATCCAATCAAATGGATCAAGACGTTTCTCAGAATTGTTTGCAACAGTGCTAATTCTTGACGAGAAAATTCTTGCCTCTGGGATGCACTTTGCACCGTGCGTACCAGTGATCAAACGTGTGTGGGGCAACAGCTTTCACTTTCCCCTGCAAGTCGTTGAGAGATGATGCCACGACAGCAGCTCCGTCATACGTTTGTCCAACGAGCGTGGCTATACTCATACATCACCATCTCGTCAACAAAATTAAAAATCGACTCTGCGTCTCGACCTCCTGACACAACAAAGAATCCAAAAATACATTCCTGAATCACTCCAGCCACATCTACTTACATACTACACAATTATGGACAACGGTGCTTTACACGAAATGTTGATGGTCTCATCAATCTGCCATGCAGAAAATGGAGCTGCATCAATCTCCGTTTTAAATCGTAGTAGACACTGTCAACAGATCATTCTGGTTCATCTTAGACATTCCCAAAAAAACAGATCGCAAATGTGACTCCTGTGCTTCATCATGTTGTGAGAGCATCTCATAGGGACTATAGAGACTATAAGAACGCTTACAAAATATTAAGAGGGCTTTTCAATAGATATTTGGTTCAGGTTTCTGATTGCATTCTCATTGTATTCTGATTGATCTTCTGTTAACATATAGATATAGAATTTTATTCTAAAAATAAAAATAAATAAAAAAAAAAACAAGTCCATTAAAATGTGCAAAAGTGTTCTTTGTAAACACGCCACTCATCCAGGGGTGCCAAAACTTGTATAGTGAACACAGATAGCTTTCCACATTACAGGCCATTTCTTGTAGCTCAGTTGCAACACAAACTGCAATGAAATTGCAAAAACTGAAAGTGTGTCATCACTTTCCCTTCTACCTGAACTCTTCCCTCGAACCTGGGAGGAAAAACAAAAGGCGCCATTAGGAGCCCATCTGTCACCCACTCTATTCAGCGTCCCTGTCTGCTGACAGGTATTTCCTTCCGTTGATGGGTTTCATTCCATCTAAAATGAGTCCATTCGGCAGTTTCAAAATCAAAACAGAAAAATTCCATTATCCTGTGCTCTGGCCACAGAATTAACAATGACACGGCTGACGGGCTCCAAAAGGGGGGGCAAAGGACAAAGCCACACACTTCAATTAGCTCTAGGCATGTCAAAATACAATATACATATTGGGGCAAATACTTAACTACATTAAAACATGCTTTAAAATGTCAGCGAGGTCAGGCATTTATTTAGTATGTACGAGATACTTGTTTTCTTGTATTTAGAGAAAACAAACACACACACAATAAGGTGTACAACAGACCTGGATAGTAATATAAGCGCAATATGTTTTTGCTTAAAATTGGCTTGGATCTGTTTCCTATGCTTCCTGTGCTTTTTGCTCCACAACAATCTACAACATTTTTAAGTTTTAAAAAATCATTGCTATGAGCCTTCTTTATACAGAACCAAGTAATTTCACTATTATATTTAGCAATAATTTGTTACTGTATACATGTGCACTGGTGAGATTATATATCATTTACATTGCAAAGTGATCACATTATTTTACTGTGTATATACATTTTAATTCAGTTTCTTTATTTTAATACATTTTTACCAAAGTAATAAATTTTAAGTGAGTATCTGTGGTGATGTTGCAGGGAATTATTGTATTTTATTTCAATGTCAGTTCATATAAAGAGATTTTATTCCAAGTCAGTTTCTACCAGTACGATCCTCAAGAAATGTTCAAACAATGTGAGGGATTGTTGACTTTCAAATAATGTCAAGGGAGATACAATATTGAGTTTATCCAAATAAAAAAAATAAATAACTCATGCCTTTTCAGTGCTAAATGGTGGGCTGAAAGTTCCCATTACTTGTAAGCTACATAAGCCCTGTAGTTCCAGGCTATTATTCCTAGATGAGATTTCTTTTCAGAAGAAAATCCAATTTTTTTAAGTCTGTTACCAAGCAACCCAGTACATGTGAATAGCTAAAACATAAACATGAAATCATAATAACAGACATAAAAATGCAAATTTGTAGATAGCCACCTGCTGCTTAACAGTGTTATTCCTACTCGGTTGTAGTTTCCATTTACTAGGGCAGTATATTATCTGCAGAGATTGGAAACAGGCATGCCACTGCCAAAGCTGAAACTGGTGCTTGAATGAATGTAGCCATTCTGCTAGCTGTATTGAACTTTGTGACTAAGGTAGGTGTTAACATTGATTTTAAGATTCAGAAGGTTCGCATGCTTAATAGCTGCCTTTTACTGATCGTAACAGGGAGGTCGCAAATGTAATAATAAATAATGGCTTTTAAACCTTTTCGTTCTTCTCCTGGCTGTAGCCTCAAATCACTTGTTCAGTTGCATCACTGACCATCTCACACTGCTGGCCTCCACTGTGACGGATCTTTGTAACTCAATACATGTTTGGAAACATCAGTAAGGCTCTGTCAGGTTTAGGAATGATTCATTTGCCTTCTCGTCACATCAATCGCTTCTGATCAAGCTCCCGACCAGGAAAAACAGTTCAATTTGTGAAAATTTGTGAAAATTTTTCTTTTTGTGAAACAGAAAAGTTCATAATTTCTAGTGTGTCCAGTCATGTCATGTACTTTGCTGGGTTGTCGCATCAGCGCTTCAGCAGTTTTTTGATGGAAATCCTGTTGATTATTGCTTCCCGCCAAGACCAACTATACTCTGGCAGAGGCACCTGGCCGCTGACTGATGACACTCCAAATCCACTCCGACAACCTCAGCGTCGCTCGGAGTGAATCTTTTGTCCCCCTCGCCCAGTCACAGCACGGGAGAAAACCTCCTGCAGATTGGAGGCTGCAGAGTTTCTGTTCAGGTTTTGTATCTGTGGACGTTTCAATCACCAGGACAGAAGGCTCTCCTTTGTGCACTGAGAGACGGAGCCATGAAAACCTGGGCAATTAAGTAGCATCCATTATCTATGGAGCCAGAAGTGGAGAATTCCAGCAAAAAAAAACAAAACAGAGCACATGCAATACAATTGTAGGGTCAGGCAGCAAATAAAACTGGCTAGAAAGGCTAAGCAGAGTAATGCAGCAGAGGAAATGTCCTGTAAAAATACTCCTACTTTCATTAGCTTATGAACATCTACAGAGCAATGTACAAATTGCCTTTTCAAGTCACATTTATTTGTAATACAATTTAGACTAAAATTTAAAACTGTATTTCAAGTATCATTTCATATAAAATGTCTAACTTCATTGTTGTTTAACAGAATTACATTTATGGCTATGGCCAATTCATGATGTGATTAGAACTCAGAAAGTGGCTTCATGCCAGTTTTATCAACATACAGCTCTGGAAAAAAAATAAGAGACCATTCCATGCCAGTCTCTGTTAAATTCCTACACAAGCATCATCCAAATCGTATCTTATTTAATGAGGAGAGGTATAAAAAACATTGCTGTAAACAACACTCTCCTCTCGCAATGTGACCAAATGGTTGGCAAAACACTACTAGAAGTATGTCAAAGGTAATTATTGCCATTTTGTTTAAGAGTGAACAAGAGATTTGTTTTGTTTGAATTATTCAAGACCTGTAAACACTTTCATTTCTCTTATTTTAATGTATTGTCATTTCCTTTAAAATTATGCTTTAAAAAACATTATTTATATTTAGAAAATAGGAGAAATTGTCAGCAGTACTTAAAACTATGGCAAAGCTGTTGAATTCAATATATGCACTTATAAAAGATCAAAATCGAGAAACTGAACATTTTTGCACTGTTTTCTTATTTGTTTCCTGAGCTATATATTTTATAATGTATTTTTCAGATATTCACACAAATGAAAAATAGTGTCAAAAATAGAATATGTCCAGTTTTTAACAAGGAGCCTTAGCCCAGAAATTACAATGTCATTCTTCGTATGTCTGTCTATCATGTACCACAAGTGCAAATAAATACATTTTTAAACATTATTTTTTATAAAACTGAATAAAATGAGCCTCAAGGAGAAACTGGCTGATTTATTGGCTGACTGATGATATCAGCTGATACTTACAATCCACACAAAACATTGGAAAAAATATTACAGATAATAGACTGAAAACAAACACTGTCTGGGTTGAAATTGTTGTTCTGCTTCAGCATAAAATGTTTCAGCATAAGACCAACATGTTATAGACTATTTTTTAAATGAAAATAAAAGCCAGAAAGAATTGTGGGTTGCTAATTCGTGCAATTATGTAAGAGTGAGAGTTTTCACTGTTTGAGTTATTGAGCTATAGGAAATGACAATTAGATCAATTAGTAAAGCACTGTTGGGCTAAAACTGTAATAAAATTGAAATATAAATATACTGTATAACTATATTGTCTGGACCTAGTAGCAAGGATAAATAAAACAATTAAAATATAAAAATCTAAATGTAGTGCATATTTTGTTGTGTTTTTCATTATTAGCATGTTGAAAATGTTGGGGAGATGTAGACTGCATTCAGTGGTTCTGGACAATGTTCTTGCTTTACTCTGCTTTAATGCCTTCTGGACAGCTGGTGGTTTGGTGTTTAAGACACTTCTTCTGCAATCAGAAAATCAACACTGCTAGTGGTACCTCTGAGGTGGACTCTTTACTTTTCATTTTACTTTTCGAACAGGGGTGTCAAACTCCAGTCTTGGAGGACCGGTGTCCTGCACAGTTTGAGGGTTCTCCTACTCGAACACATTCACTAAACCTGGCAATTAACTGGTGAGGTGAACCAGGTGTTTCTGAGCAGGGAAATCACCAAAATGTGCTGGACACCGGCCCTCCAGGACTGGAGTTCAACACCCGTAGCTTACAATGTTGGCTAAACAACAGCTTCAAGCTCAGCATGCTCAACTTGTGAGAAGGATCGCACACGCCTGGCCAAGGAATGCAATCAATTCTTCCTCCCTGTTAAAGGCAGCACTTTGTCAAAGAAGCAAACTTTTCTTGTTAATAGTGGGCTGACGAACTGATGGCCAAAACCATTTTAGTGAAAATATGCCACCATTGAAATTTTGGAATGCGATGTTTAAATGTTTATCAGTTGATAACGTTTGTATCATGATCATTTTTTAAAGACAAAATACCTACAATTTGTAGTGACTGTTTCGATCCGGTCCCTCTACGTTTTGCATAGCCCTTTCTCAAATGCATATCAAATATAAGTTAAAAAGTCATTATAGTGCCAGTCTCCAATATGTTGCATTAAAACACACATACTCATGAACCACTATGGTGGTAATACACCAACAGTCACAGTGCTACAAAAAAAACCCACACAAAACTGGAATACATTTGTAGCAATAACTGCAGATGTTCTTTGCTGTGATGGCAAGCCTTTTGAGAAACTGCATTGACGTTGTGATAAAGCGCCATGACCGAGGAGCACAGATGATGAGATTTGTACTGAAAGGAACATCTGAATCCTTTCTCCTCTTGCATACACCTAATCACATCCAATAAGACATTGCGACATTTTCCCCTCGGAACGATGACTAACATCCCGGTTCATTTTGTGCTGGAAGATCACTGAATATTCTGCCTCATTCTGTGTAGTCGATGATGATAGCTTTCATGTATACTGATGTAGATGCTGTGCTAACATTACCCAGCCAGCTGTTCAGCTTCTTTTTCAAGAAGCCCAGTTTGGAGTAGGGATGGGCAGGATGGCAATGCGTTATGATTATTGTTTGGGATGCACAATTATATTGGAATGGTTTTAGCAAGTCTCGCTGGCAGAAACCCATGCAGACACAGGGAGAATATGCAGACTCCACATAGAAAAGACCCTGGTAAGGACCCTATTATTACGATTAAAGCTTTCATTTATATTTCCCAGTTTCTACATCTTAAACATTTTTAGGTATAGTTATCAGTACATAAAAAGTATATGACCACCAATTCCAATAAATGTGCACTAGCTATTGAAATATATTACTGGTATTATTGGTAACTAGAACTAACAGTTATATAACAGGAACTAAAAGAGGGGGGTTTGGTTGTTTTTCAAGAGCTGAAACACATTTTAGATCTCAGGTGGGAACCTATGTTTAGTAGCAAGTAGCTATATTTACCCACTCTAAGTTCAGAGGCTACTTTCACACCAACAGTTAAATAGCTGAGAAATTGTCTACTGGAGAACTAGGGTTTTCACAAGCAAGAAGACTGCTATTTAAAATAAAAACGCAGAAACGGGTTCTCAGCCTCAATACTGGCTTACCTGAAAAACCTCCTGTTTCTGCTCTACACAAGGTGACCTTTAAGGCCAGCATGCTGGGGACACTGCTGACATTCTACGGGCGAAATTGTGGTGCTCTTGTCGAGAAACGCTGTAAATAAACAGCATTCTCCATATGCTGATGTTGACCTTAAGATCGTAATCTGCGTCTGCCTCCACACTACATTACACACTTTCAGATTCATGGTATGTGTCACCCCACAATTTCAGCTTCCGCTAAACCTACACACTGTTCAGCTGTGGATAATGCTCAATGAAAAATGTGGGAACGAAATGTAAAGGAAAAAACAAGATTCAAGAAACCCATCACCACTCCTCTGCAGTTGGAAAAGTTTACAAAGAAAATGAAGGCTCTGGGATCAAACCAGGGGAAAGGTTCAGGAACTGTATCAGTGACCACTGGCAAATAACATCTGGAAGCTGTCATGAGGTTTGGTGGAGATTTTGGATTATTTGGGAGGAAAGCATGATGGGTAACATTTTCTCTGTAAAGAAGCTTCAAGTATATGTGGTAAGAAGACATTAGCTTAGTGCAGCACCGTTCTTCAATCTTGGTCCATTCCAAACTGTCTTCTTCTCCCAACGAATGTGAGGGTTTCTTTAACGGACCCTGCAATTTTAAGATCCTTTGATCTGTTTCAAAACTAGTTGTTTTACAGTTATATATTTGCGGTTGTTGTTTTATTGAACACCTGTCAATTCCTCTCAACATTAATCAACATTAAGTTTTCTTGGTACACCACTCTGTTCTGATTTCCTTTAACGTTTGTGATGTCCTAGTGCCACTTCCAGAGAAGTAGCTCTATACCATGATGCTCCCTCTGTTGTACTTTACTGTAGGTTCTGTGTTTTTGGGATCTCACACACCCACACTTTTCTTCCTTCGAACATGACAAACTGAATTAATTAGTAGGGAAGACTGCAGCACATTGAACTGCCTATCATCCGCTGTGTATCTGCTGTTCTTGCTCCTCTCAGGTCATTCTGCAACATTTCCGAATGACAGCTGGCTTCTCTTTTACGTTTCTTATTATTAACTTGAGAGAAAAGTTAGTGTACCTGTCAAGGTTGTGGTTTCATGAGCGTTCTACTTGTCTATCATCAAAACAACAGTATTGACAGGGGTGTTTTCTAAGATGGATTTTTTTCCCTTTTTGAGTGTCATTTAATAATTTCATCCCTAAGAACCTTCAACACTTCACAACAATATTTCTAACAGTAACATCTTTAATAATGAGACTCGGTGCAATGTGAGCAAGAACATCTTCATTTTTATTCAGGCATAACATGTTTTATTTCTTTTTACAGTTATTTATAATTATCATAGCACATGTAGATATAATCACAAAAGACACAGAACCATAATACATCCAATATCATTGTAAATTTATGTCTAAACATCTATCCAATTTCCCTAATAAAATCCCCCCAAAAATGTATTACTATTATGACAATAAAATTCACTTAAATGATCAAACAGATCATGTTGTGGCGATCAATACAGTTGCAGTTCATTGTATGTTAAGGTTTCAATGCTAAAATGCCTTTAGAACTTCTAAAAATCACTCAAATGGGCTGATCCATTCACAGGAAATCATTTGAGGAGACATCAAAAGCTCTAAAGCACAGAATGTGGAGGGTATGACTAAATAAAGGCAGATGAAGTAACAAAATGCTCAAGACTTAACTAAATCAATGCCTCAGACTTGAAAAGCAGATATGACTCTAATTGCATTTCCGATTGCGCTTGTAAAACCGAGGAATGCCACAAGGTCAAGAAGAGAAAGTCCCCGAGCGCCGCATTTCAATTTAGCTGAAACGCTGCTGCTTTTGTTAGAAGCCGCAGAAACTCGGAGTGTATATTTTATGAAGAGCGGAGAACGTGATCACCCTTCAGGATATTACTGGGTTTCAATCTTTGATCTGAAGGATGTGTTTCTTTTTCTGTGTTGAGGCATGAATATCAAATTAAAAACGACTCCGAATCGCAAGGCTCTGTTCTGGTTTATGTTTTATTAACGTGATGAACGGAGCGATGCTCATCATTATTTCATTATTGTATTACCCTAATTCACGGCCTGAGGCGGAAATGCAGGGACGGCGGCACCAAAAAAGACATAATGCGGTTTTACATGACCATTTTCCAGCTTCTCTTTCTATCTTAAAATTAAACAGGCTCTGGTATATGTAAATAACCTCTGATCTAATAGGCTAAAACTCTTATTATAGCTTAAGGGTAAATGGGTGGGGCTTAATGGCTGTATGTATGCAAATGTATCACATCATCAATACAATTCATTCAAAACAGTTACTTTAACAGTTTACTTTTCATATAAAGAAACCGACATATAATGTTTACATACTGCATTAATAAATGAGGAAATGACAAACTCTTCGGTTTGAGTCTTCAAGCTTCTTAAAAATGTCCCTGATTGCTCCCATTTGAATATTTAAATATTTTTAAATATTTACTTCCCATGTATGCAAAATAAATGCATCAGTATCATGATCTGGGTTTCAAAAGATTTGGTCAAGGGTCCATTGTTTTCTTTCCCATCCCATAAAGAACAGCGCATGTGTATCTTTATGTCTTTTCCAGCTCCTTCATTCATCCATTTCTTGACTACTTGATCCTCAAATAGACCAAAGTCACATGTTCAATTCTGCATCATCACTATCAATGTTAATGTTCGTGGCCCGCCTTGTTTTCATTGCCTCATTTCCACTCTTTCCTGTCTCTTCACTATGAGTGCCATGCCTGCAAATCAAAGGATTCTTGACATTCCCTCCACCAGTCCTGGGTGCTACCTTTATCTTCGGTTTAATTAAAGTCCATGTTTCAAGTTCAAGTTAATTTATTTAGCACATTTTCATGCATTCAATGTGCTTCACAGGAATACAAAATAAAATAAAATAGAATGAAATAAAATCATTCACTTGGTTAAATACAGAGAAAGAATTCCACACTGTGTGCTGTGGTGTGTTCACGTGTGACTATAATGGGCTGCTTTGCTTGACTTTATTTTTCACCACTAGCTGGCCACCTAGTGATTTGAAAAGTGATTTGTTGCAAACTGTAAGGAACTGTGAAGGTAAGTGCACTTAGGAAATTGTTAACCTCTCTACCATGGCAAAGAGAGTATGAGAGTTCTTAGTGTTCTATTAATGATATTGGAGAAATAAGCCCTTCAAGGTTGAAACTGTGGAGTCTCTCTTTGAAAATGTCATAGTTAACTAGTTTAGTTTGCCTCCAACGGCCCTCTGCCTTCCTGCATTCTCTCTTCTGATTTGTTACTGCTGAGAAATTTCTCCACGGCACTTTGTTTACTAGAAATGGACGACATGAACAACTCCTATGCCCATCTGGAACCAGATTGCTTGTTGATAATTGTTGAGGTTGCTCATTAGAGTGATGAGAGGTTGTGCTATTCCATTTTCCTGTAATGAAACACACACTGAATTCCTTTTCAATTATGCCGTGTATGTCAGCAATGATGGCCCTCATTTCTCTGTTTCCTTTCTCAACCACTCAGGTGTGGATCCTAATGTATGCCAATGTTGTTCAAATTCTGAAGCAACAAAAGATGCTGAAAATGCTTTGTGAACACAGAGCATACCGCAGTGCAACAAACTATTTAAAGTACACCACGTGCATGGAGTATCTTTCTCTCAGGTAGAAAAGGCGTTAACTTGGAAAAGAGAGGAATAAGAAGGTGAAAGAAAGGAGGAGATGAACTGGGAAGCATCTGACAGTAGAGGTAAAGTGAAAAGGATTAAAAGAAACTTTCCTGATCAAAGCTGAACGAACACTTTTGTTGCTGCAGTGACCTTCCTTACAACCTGAAGGGAGAAAAACACTACAGGACGCACTGTGATGCATATTTTTTGTTTCAGAACATGATCTCAAGAGCCGTTCCATTCATTTAACACTGTATTAAGTTTATAGATCAACAAGACGTATGGTTTGTACCATCAGCTTTGTGAACATGACGGAGCAGAGCCATTTTCACAGGTGAACTTCTGATAATGTCTGAAGAATCGGGTACGCACATCAGCCAGAGTCGGCCTTACACACATTTATGGCACTGAACACAACACACTTACGTAGTCAAGTTTATAATTTGGTCATAAATATCTGAGTCTCTTCTCAATCCTTAAATTTGTTTGACAGTTTCTACAGAAGGTCCTGAATCTCTTCTAGCTCTCTAGTTTCATCGCTGTCTTTGTGCAAATGACCCTCTTCTTCATCCTCAGATATTTGTTTTCTTCCAGTTTCACTCCGGCCACGAACTCGCTTGCAGAATTACCTGTTCTGTTCACACTAGGGCTGCACAATATATCGCAAATTTACCGTCATCGCCATATCAACATGTGCAATATGTATAACGCGAAAGACTGACCTAACTGCAATAAATTGTGTTTTTCCAAAACTCTTCACCCAGTGCCACAGAGACAAGGGCAAAAAAATCACTGTGCTTCTGTGCTGCTGTTATAGATTGTTCCTTTCGCTATTTTTTTCTGGCTAAGTACTCACTATAATTGTAATTATTTTTACATTTATTTAAGATTTAAAATTATTAAAAAATTATTGATTTTTTTCAACAATGTTCAATGGTTCAAATGTTTTATGGGAAGCATTACTCTGTTTAAGTAAATTCTTATAAAAAAAAAAAACATACCAGCAAATTCAAAGCAGAAAAACATTAACACTATAAAGGCTAAGTTCTTACTTACTTATCGCATGTGATACCACCATCGCAACACTCAACAACATTATCGCATGTTTTCCGAATATCGTGCAGCCCTAGTTCACACACACTCTGACTTTTGTCCCTGGGGAAGCTGAGAGGGTAAAGTTCATTTGATATCTGGTGCGACATATTCTGACATTTGTGGTCACGCACACAGCTTCTCCAGATAATGTCTAGGAATGTTCAGGGTTGCAGTGCACATAAAACCATTCTGCATGGCATCATTTCAATTGTTTAATAGGGCAGAACCTCCCATTTAAACAAGGAGTAAAATCTCATTAACCTTCCAAAGGATTTTAAAAAACCGTAAAAGGTGATTGCTCTGCAGTAAATACTCTTCATTTGAGCTGCTGAACACTGACATTGAGTTACACTGCCAATTAATTCAGTGTGAGCCAGGTAGGCTCAACAGGATGGCGAATGTTAATGCAATTATTTACATATTGTCACAGTTCACTTGGGACAGTTCCCCGCTTGTCCACTAGATGTCGCCTCTGGACTGTGTTGTGTCTTGTACTTGATTAGTCCTCACCTGTC
>JBBPDC010011988.1:2977-13383 GCA_037974485.1 Hemigrammopetersius urotaenia | reverse complement strand
TTGAATAGAAAATGCATAACATCTTCAAACCTGAAAGACTCTCTGTGTTAAGACAAAAACGTAGCTTTAAATAACTTAATTAATTAATTAAAGGACAAAGCCTCGCCCGCCTCTCGCTCCAAACTCCTGAGTCGCAAAAACGTGGCGTCCATGCTCCAGCACAGTTAGCGCTCACACTACATGCCTCTTCCTTTCCAAACTCTCTTTATCCCATACAATTAAAAAAGTTATGTTTGTTTCAGCATCTTTAAGAATACGTGAATGAGCTCTTTTCTTATTGGTTATGCTGCAAATATTACAATTTATTAACCAGACAGCAAACAACAAAAGCTCTAAGTTCAGACTGGTGCAATAACATCTACGGAAGACAGTGGTGAGTGTACTCAAACTGTGTCTGTTGTCAGGAACAGTAAGTATTGATAGGAAGAAAGATAGATAATCAGTTAATCTGTTTAGTTGCATTCAATTAACAAATTATTCCTACCCAGTAACACTGGAAACTCTCAGTTAATTATATAAAACATTTAAAGCTTTGTTACTTAAATGTTCACTTTAACAGGAAAAGGCTGTACAGAAATAGTTTTCTAATGATTTCTGTACATGGAAGGCTCACTTTATCCAGTGTACACTTTGTGAGGCTAAATGTCTGCCCTTAAAAGATATAATAATGTTCAGCTGTTGTTCCAAGAAATTAACCATAAGATAAAATCTATGAAAAACAATGCAGCCCTCCAATACAAAGGGAATATGTGGAATTTCAGGAAGCTCAGTGCAGAGAAAAAAGAAGCAAGGACTTTATCAAAGTCTTCCTGAGCGGACCCAACCGTTTTCCAATGGCACAGAAAAGCTATTTTTAGCAATACACCTCCAGCTCAAATTAAGTCAAGAAATACACCTTAAACAATACAGAACACAAAACATGTCAACAGCTTTCCAGGAATTATTTGGGTAGGGGAGCATTTCTAACCAGTTCTGTGGTCCATTTGAGGAAAGGCTATACGAAGATTAGTACAAATTGCCAGTACACCAACAAGGTAAGTGGCCAGTGAGTGTGTGATTCTGTAGATGGTCATAGGAAATACAACTCATACTTAATTCGGGTAAGGGTTTTGTTTGTAAATATAATATATGGCAACAACAACAATGGCAACATAACAATGGCAACAACAACAACAATAGTAGTAGTAATAATAACAAAAACAGCTGTTTTTGTTATTATTACAACTACTGCTATAACAACTACTAATAATAATAATACTATTTAAAATTTTGGCAGAAAGTAATTAATACAAAAACTCTCCCTCTTTGTTTTCAGCACCAGCAGCCGTTGCTGCGGTAACAGTCCATAACAACGGACGCTCAGACTACTTTAATGTCTCCTGGAAAGGTGCAGCAGGAGATGTTGACAGTTACCAGGTCACCCTGAAATATCAAGAGCTCATCTTGCACAGGCTGACCATTACCAATGTCAGCTCTGAATTCAGCAGCCTGGTGGCTGGCCGACTCTACACTATCTCCATCAGTGCTTGCAGTGGCAATTACAAAAACGTCACTGTAGTGCAGGCAAGAACTCGTAAGTTACACCAAATTCAGCAACACTCAGTTTCAAAACTTTGACATAATGTGCCATTAACTGTGTTATTTATTCAAAAAGAACTTATGTGATGTACATTGAAACATTATAAGCCTAATGCAATATTATAAACTATGATAAACTACAAAGTTTTATATACTTTTGGGTCCATGTATTGTTTTTGGGGAAACAAGTTCTGTAAATTAATAAATAAAACTTATATAGTTATCTGCACTGATCCATGTTCTGAATGTCTTAATTTTAACAGCAAGCCACCAAATATTTTAGATCTGTGAGGCTGCACAATGCTACCTCCAAGGAATTTTTTTTACATTTATCTGCGACCAAATAAATTTATACTAACACTGTTGTCATTTTTGAACCGTAGTGAACATATACAAAAGCCATCAGTAAGTGTTGGGAGAGTAAAGAACATACACATGGAACACAGAACACACAGAACGCTGGTGTTAATTGTTAAAGACTCATTAAAAGCTGAGCATTTAATGACCAGAAAGCCTTTTTTTCTGATCCGAAAGTTAAACTGACAAATGTTTTCATAAAGGAAGGGTAATATTTATATAATGTATAGATGGATTGTAATTTCTATCACCCTCCCCCTTTCAGAACCATCTGCAGTACAGAACCCCACTGCCATCCACTTAGCCCAAGAAAATGTTTTGAAGGTGTACTGGAACCATGCAATCGGGGATTATGACTATTACAATGTGGCGATCCTACACAATAACAGTCTCCTCCAGAACCAGACAGTGGATAGGAGTCTGAATGAATGCGTGTTTAGTGATCTGGTGCCTGGTCGTCTCTACACTGTTATCGTCAGTACCTGGAGTGGACAATACAAGACAAGTGTTTCCACTGATGGTCGAACATGTGAGTGTTGGCATCTTTCATCATAATATTTTCTATTTTGTTAATTTTCTCCAGCACTATTATATTAATTGCGGTACAGAGCTGCTATTTTTTACTATGTTATATACACGATATCCATTTACCCTATTAGAATCTATTGCTTCCTCTCATTGCCCACTTTTTCTCATAGGCACAATATATAGTCTGTATATCCATCTGTTCCAGCACAATTTGCCAGTTGCCCTCTACTCTGCTTATTATTGGTCAGTTTCTGACCACAAGACCACTGTTGATCAGATGTTATTTTTGTGGTGGACCATTCTGAACACACCAACACACTACTTGTACAGTCCAAAGTAGTGGTTTCTAATGAAGAGAACCATGAGTGCGCTTCATGGGTAAATCCAAATTGAAATGAACTACTGCCACCTTGTGGAATGGGGGAGTCTGATGACTTGTGGGAAAAGCTCTCACACAGTCTGGCCAATTGTGATTTGATACTGCTGTCGTGTAGTAAGGGGAGAGAATTTTGTAGAGTAGTACAGTTGGTCCCCAGGATTAAGAAACACTGAGTAAAGTATATGTTTATGCGGTTATTTAATAGAATTTTCCATTAAAATACTGAATGCATTGTCTTTACACTGTTTTTTTTTTTATCATGAGGCTGCAGCTAGTTCTAATGTTCTGTCATTCAGTCCCTGCTGCAGTACGTGCACTGACCCTGGCCCAGAGTGGCACCACAGATTTGCGAGTCACGTGGGCAGCAGCAGCGGGAGACGTGGATCACTACGAGGTTCAGATCCTCTGCAATGACACATCGGTTTTCTCTGCAGAAAAACTTTCCAACACAGCACGACAGCATCACTTCTTCCCACTCAGCCCCGGACATCTCTACAAGATAGTGGTATCCACCATCAGTGGGTCATATGTACGGCCCCAGTTCATAGAAGGTCGGACTGGTAAGAACGATACCTCAAAGTTTATAAGGATCTGTAGTTATATACTCACCAGTCGTATTGGAAATGCTTACCTTACACCAGGCCTCAATATGAATTACCAAATAGGGACTGCAGTGTTTAAAATCACCTACCCAGTGGGATGATTCGGTGAACAACAGGACCATTTTCATATCCTAACACTCTCTCACTAATTTCATATAATTTTTTCCATGTGCCTATTACTGCCGTTTGTAGAAGCTAATATGTTATCCCCAAGCTAATAAGCATTTATGATGAAAATGCCCCTTCTCTTGATTTTCAGGTAAAGAGGAAGTGGTAGTTTTAGAGGAGAGAGTGTCTTCCTTCATTGTGGGCTTGTCTGGTTTATTGTTAATATGTCATGCATAACAATTAGTATTAAACTGAAAACTTTATTTGTTGTAGTATTACATAGAAAAAATGTTAGATACCTGTACATAGTAAACTGAAAGCCTTTTATTGTATTGTGCAATATTTTTACACTCCTGTTATAACTTCATACTGTAGCTCATCTTCTGTGAGTTCTGCACGATGAGACAAGATGAGTAATCTTTTCTGTCACTCTATACAGTACCCAGCCACACTGAGAAGCTCCAGCTCATCCCTGGAAGTCTCAGCGGCAGTCTGAGGGCCACCTGGACGCCAGGAATCGGAGATGTGGATTTCTATGAAGTGTCTTTGTTCCAGAACACACACATTGAAGCTGCCCATCGTGTCCCTAAGCAAGATAACACAACAGAATTTAAAGATCTTGTGCCTGGTCAGCTGTACACTGTCTTTGTGCAGACAGTGAGTGGAGCACTGACCAACAACAGCACAGCCAGTGGGCGAACAGGTGAGGTACAGCTCTGACTGAGTATTACAAAAACCTAAACATCAGATGGACAGCCTGAGTAGCCAAACTAATAGTATTTACCACGTAGTCATTAGTAGGAACCTACTAACAAATTAATTTGCTTTGATTTCTGGAATCCACATATATCATTTTTTGGCTACTTCGGTAGTTGACTATCATGAAAGACATGCAGATGAATGTTACCAGGATTGTTGTGTGCGCTGCAGTTCCTTCTGCAGTGAAGGTCCTTCAGATGGACATTGAGCCCACCACACACAGTCTAACGGCTACTTGGGAGACAGCAGTCGGTGTTTATGATGCATACATCTTGCAGCTGAAGGATGAGGACAAGGTTGTGGTGGCAAACTTCTCTGTTCCTGCGGGAGTTACACGGCACCTCTTTGAGGGGCTGACCCCAGGGAGATTCTACATCATCCACCTCAAAACCCTTAGCAACTCCACCCACAGCAAGGAGGTCACAGCAACAGGGCAGACACGTAAGGCACACTACTTCATTACATTTATTGCTGTATCATCCCATACAATTGAAGGATTTCTGCTGCCATAAGTCTTTTCCATAATTATCTGTAGCTCGGCCATTTTGTTGCTGTTTTAATCCAGTTACTGCACAGATGTTTATGAGGAATGGGACTTGCCTTTGTTCCCACAGGTCCAGCTGCTGTGACAGGTCTCCGGTTGCTTTCCAATAGCACAGGAGAGCTAATGTTTGGCTGGAATGTGTCTGAAGGCTGGGTGGACCACTATGACCTCTACCTGTACAACCAGGACAACCTGCTCCAGGACCACAGCAAAGTAGGGGCAGGCGAGCAGACTTACAGTTTCTCTCACCTGCTGCCTGGGACATCCTACAAGCTCGTGATATTTAGCAAGAGCAGAGGAAGCAAGAGCAGTGACTCTACTCTGTGGTCACACACAGGTATTATCAGAATTAGTAAATATTATTGTTATAAAGCAAAATGGTCATTTTTATTACAAGTTCCACTGGTTGCATTTGTGAGAAGGTAACCAAATTTTTAATTAACTATGTTTGTTGCTAGAGTTAGTTTTGGGCGCAGGATTAAGTGTACTTTGCCACAGTAACACATTTGTTGGAATTGCTTTGTTAGAAACCTTAAACTTGTAGAAAGGCATTGTTTGTCTACAGTTTCTGATCACAGAACTGCTTGTGCCTAAATATTTTAAGTATGAGATCACTCTCAATCTTTAACATCTCAATCAATGTGGGGTCAAAAACAGACTAATGATGAATGGATAGCAGATTAATTGATTAACTGTACACATATAGAAGATCTGTGTGAATACAAGATGTACTGTATGTTTCTAATAAAGTAGATAGTGAATGTATATTGTTCAATGAAGAACTATCCTAAAGATTCATTTAGCTAAATGTGATTATTTTATTTGACAGTCAAGCTAGCTTTTGTCAATCCAAACTACTTCATGTTGCAGCTCTCCCTTCCAATATATAAAAAAACCCCCAAAATTTAGACTTCATATTGTGCTGTTGATAGGTTTAGAGCGCACTTGCTTTTCAACTTTTATGATTTATCACCTGCAGAATACACTAATTTTCCATTTTGTCATTGGTATAGAAAATCGTCAGGGTAAAATATAGCCTAATGTAAAAGTTGGTATGTTTATTTTAAGTTACTTCTTTAGATTGATACATTGTGTTGAATGATATCTTGAATAATACCTTATAAGCTTTAATCTATCTATCTTATAACACATACCGTGTCTAGGGACTGTAGTAAATCACACTTGCATCTTCTTGCACTACTCCTTACTTAATGATCTAGCCCTCGTCTGGCTCTCCCACTGTCCTGAAGCATGAGTGTTTCCAAATTAATGTAATGTAGTGTAATCTGTTTATCCAGTTACTGTATTTACCCAGTTCATCGATGGTAACGTTAGCCAGATCTGTTGAAAAATCAGCAATGACTTTATATAAAACATTTATGTTGATTAGAGTGTAAGGTGACTATCATGTCAGTGTCACTGCTGTGGTCCAACACCCAAATAATTTGTCAGGCATATTTGGTTTACATATGTGCAGTATGTGGGTGTGTGTGTGTGCATGTGGGGTTAAATTTCTCTATAGTGTATATAAATAAATCTCTCTCTCTCTCTCTCTCTCTTCCTCTCTCTCAGTCCCTGCCCCAGCCAGAGATTTGCTGGTTGATAATCAGGGTCACACAGACAGCCTGCTACTGACTTGGAGACATGCTCCTGGGGGTCTGAGTCAATATGTGATTTCTTTAGAAGGTTCAGGTCTGCCAGAGCAGAAGCTCGGGCCAGAGCACACCAAGGCAGTTTTCCAGAGCCTTCTACCAGGCCGACTGTACACAGCTGTGGTGCTTACCCACAGTGGAAACTTGACCAATACTGCCACTCAAGTGGGCCGCACAGGTCTGTACCAGCCCACACCACATAGATTGGGAATACAACCATAATTTTAGTGTGGAGTTCCAGGAATTACAATAATATATCATGTAATATTAGTAATTTCTGTATGACAGGAAAATACAATATCTAAGGAAATAAATGAATATGTACAGAACAATCAATTTTTCATGTACACAGGGGCTCATCAAGTTTAATTGATCGATGAGGAATCTGATGTCTTTCATACATAATGCTACCTAACGTATGCCTCCTTGCTGAATTCTTGCAGAATTCTTGCACATTTTGAGCAAGATGAGGTACTCTGGATAATAGCATGTGCTCAATGAAACCAACTGGCTGTGGACAATTCAGATATGTCACTGACCCACTACTGAATTATTTTACAGAAGTTTGGTTAAATTCAGTTACATTTTGTTTTTATTGAGCTTTATACAGTGTTCACTATGCCAAATCATCTTTCCAGACATTCCAGTGTAGACCTCTAGTAAGCAAGAAACAATAAATAATCACAGGGTAACTTCCTTGCCACATAATTTTAACCCAGCCCAAAACTCCTTGTATTAGCAGTTACATACATTTTCATGAATTTTTCCGGATTCCTGTCTAGTTCCTGAGCCCCCATCATCACTGTCCATCAAAGATGTGGGTACTGGTGGCAGTGTAGAAGTGATGTGGCATGCTCCAGCCACTGGCGACCATGACGACTTTGACGTAAAGTGGTTTCCACGGGACACACTACAGGCATCAAATCTGAACCCTACACGGCGCATCCTTGAAGGCCTTTATCCTGGCCGACTCTACAACATAAGTCTGCGCACCATCAGTGGAGGACTTCCAGGACCCGTGACCTACAGCTCATTTGTATATCTTCCTATTAGAACCGGTGGGTACAGATTTAGAAAAAGTGTAAAACTAATAAAGCACACCAAATGATAAAATGCAAAACTTTCTGCCAAACAAATGAACCCAAATTGGAATTAATATGGAAATTGATTTTGTATCCTAAGTGCTTATTATATATCTTGAAGATGTCTTCTAAAGACACTGAGTAAAATTTGTAGATCATACAGACTTTGCTAACCTTTCTTTATATCGTTGACTGATCTTAGCTAAATATTGGGCCTGACAATTTTCTTAAATCAACCACTAGAAAGCATGTTGGGCTGGGAAAACCAAATTAGAACAAACACAATAAAACCCTATTTATTGTGGGGGTTACATTCCAAGGGCACTTACATTCCAAGTGAAAAACAGCAAATATATGATGTGGTAAAAAAAAAGGCCTAATAATAATAATAATAATAATAATAATACATTTTATTTATAGGCGCCTTTCTGGCACACAAGGACACCATACAATAAAACAGGTGCTACAAACAGTAAAACAATAGTTACAGACAATATTTAAAAAAAAAAAAGATTACACCATTTAGACATTTCAGAAGAATTAGAGAGAGAAAGCACACTTGAAGAGATGGACTTCGAGTGTGGATTTAAAGTGTAATAATGAATTGATGTTTCTAAGGTCTGGTGGTAGTGAGTTCCAGCAGAGTGGCTGAAAGGTCTGCTCCCCATAGTGGTAAGATGGGCAGAAGGGACAGTTAAGTGGATGGAGGAGGATGATCTGAGGGTACGAGAGGGGAGTGGCAATATGAAGGAGTCAAGGCCATGAATGTTCTTGAAGGTTAACAGAATAATTTGAAATTCAACCCGAAATTTAATCGGCAGCCAGTGTATCTGCTGCAAAAGAGTAATTTGATGAATAGAAGGTGTTGTGGTAATGATGTGAGTGGCTGAATTCTGAACCAGTTGAAGCTTGTGAAGAGTTTTGTGAGGGAGACCAAAAAAATCCAAACAAGAAGTGAAGAGAGTTGAAAATATGTAGACCGGATAATGTTGTTGATATGAGATTGAAAAGAAAGAGTAGAATGCCTTTTATAGTGTAAACCTCTAATATGCCCCCAAAACACTTTAATTCCATTTTAAACTCAAATTAATACTTCACTCTTAAAGAAAATATAAAGGTAAACGTGTATCCATACTCTACAGTTTACACTGAACTGCTGTCGTGGTGCTAGAATGTAAAATACCGATGTTACCCCTGTATAGACTGTACTGTAATTCATACACATACATTTTCACCTTGCTAACTGCCACTTCCAAACATAAACAACCAGCACGAGGATGAGAGGGCGTGGCAAACGAGGCCTGGATGTCTGTGAGAGACTGAAGTCACGACTGCTGAACCACAATTACGCTGAGCTGAGGTTCCCTGTATACTCAGCTAACAGCAGATAAGTTTTTAGAAAATTTGTCTGTGACTCTTTTTTGGTGGTGGTTATTATCCAGGCAAATTTATAAGTGTCCAGCTTCAGTACAGACACACACAACCTGAAATCCTGATATTTCTGGCCTGTATCTCATTTGGCATCGAATATGTGTGTGTGTGTGTGTGTGTGTGTGTGTGTGTGTGTGTTTGTGTTTGTGTGTGTTCAGTAACGAGTGGTCTGAGGCCCAAACAGGGCAGGGCCATGCTTTAGGGCTGCTCTGGAGAATTGCACTTGGAACAGGATGAGTTTGAATCGGAATGACCTATTTTTTTTGCCTGCATGTCCTCTGTTCAGAAAAGCAGTAGTGTTTAAATGGAGCTGGTGTCTGACTGGTTCAGCTGTTGCCGGAGAGCACCTTGGCTTGGATGCACAGGTGCAATGTCACCAAAACTCATTCACGAACACACTGCCAACAGTATGGCTCATGTTTTTTTCAGTGCAGCAGTTCTTCACCATTGGTTGGTTTCTATTCCAGAAAAAATGGCAAGCCTCTGAGTACATTATTAGACCATGACCTAATTTTGGGGCTCTTTGCTTATGCTGACTCCTTTTTTAATGTCAAAAACACATTGCAAGAGCAACAAATATGACTTCTGTGTTCTGGGGGACTTTAGAATTATGAAAGGATCTACATAAACCATGTTATATGATTTATAAACTGATCATTACATGACAACTGCCTCCATTCTACCATTTGGCTTCCCACTGTGCAGTACTTATAAGAGCATGCTTTTTAGCACTCTATCTAATCTGTTCAACAGAGGTGACACAAGAGTCCTCAAAGCAGCGTTTCCTGGTTATAATGCTAAGATAATGCTAGTGCATTATACATATGTTGGGAGGAACAATGTATATACAGTGTTTACAGGCTGTTTTGAATAAATACTTGGGGATATTAAATGCTATTCTTATGCCAGAATTCTTATAGTCATACTATACCGTAACCTACTACTCAAGAAAAAATGTATAAGTCTACTACCTGTTTTACTCAAGATCTACTTTTAAAGTGGCCAGTGGGCCAAGATCTACCAATTCAAATAGGGAGCCATAGCTATTATGTTTTTGCTATTCCTCTATTATTACTCTAATAAAACTCTAATAAAGTGTAAATAAATGTATTTTTCATCTTTAATGGGACCGCTGGCACTGGGAAAATGCAGCTATTAGCTCATAGTCAGGGCACATGATGCTCATCTGTTGTTGTGGATCTGTACTTTGACTTGATGGTTTTCTTGTAAAAGAAAGCAGACTCACACAAAGAGACTACTTTTGTTCTAGCAGTAAGTTCCAGAACTCTCCATCATGCCAGGTGTTGCACTGGATTTCATTTCAGTGTCATTTTGTAGTATGATAATCTCAGTGCTACAACTGTGGAAACAATGCAATCCACACCA
>JBBPDC010011960.1:0-13385 GCA_037974485.1 Hemigrammopetersius urotaenia | reverse complement strand
TGTGTGTGTGTGTGTGTGTGTGTGTGTGTGTGTGTGTGTGTGTGTGTGTGTGTGTGTGTGTGTGTGTGTGCTTTCTAGGTAAACATTCTTTCTGTATGTCTTAATAAGAAAAAAATGAGTAAATGAAACACAATTCAACAATAAGACAGAGATACCGATAGCTGAGATAGATTTTCAGAAATGTGGAACCGATTCAGTGATCAACTACAGCATCATCTAAGGCATATTTTCTGTAAACTTCACTCCATGATGGTTCCTTCACTACATCTCCATGTGGCTCTGGTCAAATTAATTGAAAGGTACACGTGGTATAAATCCAGATTGTGTGTTGTGAAACAACATGGCCTGAGCTCGGGTAAATGATAACATTTCACATCACAACACACAATCTAGCTTTATTCCTCTTGTACCTGTCAGTTGCTCTAATAACAAAGAGCAAAGGTGGGTATAAAGTAACAGTACAGAAACCTCTGCTCTATAGTGGTGTAGTATCGCCACCTAGTGTTACACATTGACTATATTTAATATCCACTCATTACTGCGTCTAAATATTCTTAAATGTTTGTTTGGATTTAAAAAAAAAAAAAGATATTATGCTGTTCATTGGATGGTTTGTTGCATTCCTTGCTAAATTAACAACAAATGCTGAATCACCATAATCATGCAGATATGTACAGTATAAGGACAAAAGTATTGGGACAGGTGGCACCTTAAGGGTCATTAAAGTCCCTGATGGTGTAATGGTCATTTGTCGCAGTACCTTTGTCTATATAGTGTATATTGTGTTACTTGTAGAAAAGTATTAAGTCTTTTTTTGTTAGAGGGTTCAAATACTTATTTCACCCAATGAAATGCAAATCAGTTTCTATCTTTTATTTAAAGTTATTTTTTTAATTTTCCCTTTGATGTGCTATCTGTCACGGTTAAAATAAACAAACCATTAAAATGATTCTGTTCTGAGACTTTTCATTTCTTTGTCATTGGACAAACTTACAAAATCAGCGAGGGGTCAAATAATTATTTCCTCCACTGTATATAATAATATGTATTACATAATTATACAATACATATATGAAATGATTATAGTTATCATTATTATTATTGTTGTTGTTGTCATAGCATTTTCATCATCATCACCATCATAAGCCTAGACTAAGATGACTTAAATCTCAGCATCTCTCATAATAACATTGAGTCATTAGTTACTGATATCACTAAACAATTCCATACATAAATACCTGTGGCATTAACTAAAAAAACAATCATTTAAATGCTTTTAATGCATTGTGTTCATTTGTTGTGATGGCATCACGCAAACCTTGTAAATGTTTAAACTGCCTTTGGGCCGACAGAGAGTCAAGATATGCTTTAAATAATAGTCTGAATAAGAAAATCCCTATTTAAGCAAAATCTGCTCTTCATACCAAGAACAGGAGGCTGAATGTATAAACTAAAACTGCTTCCAGCGTTAGCACACAGCTACTTTACCCTAAAAAAAACCATTGTTGGTATTTTTCTAATCTTACTTAAAAGCTTAAATTTATATGGTCATACATACACAATTTACCCTCTGTCCCCAGATGTAGCTGGTAGTCTGATATTTGCTTCTTTTGGTATTGTAGCCACATGTCTAATTTAGCTATGTAATATGAAAGTATGGTTTCTGTGATACAGGCTTTCATTACTTATCAGTTTTGTATCTACAGAGCATGTCAACTATTATTTGACATTACTTCACTTTACTTCAGAACAGGTAGTGTAAGGGTTCTCCCCTCAAACAACCACACACACACAAACACACACACACAGAGATGCACATATTCTTTGTTATGAACTGGAGTGTGTTCATGGAAGAGCCAGAATCTCAGAATTGAGGATTAGTGTTCATCTGTGAGCGCCTGCTTTAGTAAACGTGTCAAGAATGTAAATGTGAAAAACATCAGATCAGGAAGAGCAGGATCTGGAGAATAAACACTAACATCTGCGTGCTGCAGTAATGTACACACCACTCTTTATTATTAAAGTACTATAATCCCTTGTAGTGATGTGTCATCCACAAACAAATCAACTCATTCTGTTACTCGTGTGAGCACTGCAGGCATTTTTAGCAATGGACAGGTGCCAGCATGAGCCTCTGACGAGTCTGTGGCTACGCAGCCCCATACACAGCAGGCTGACATGCACTGTGTGTTCTGACACCATTCTGTCATAACCAGCATGAACTTTTCCAGCATTTTTGAGCTCTTCTGTGGAATCAGACTGTGATAAGTGAGGGTCAAAGCAGACAGGATGTAACTGCGAGATCTACAAATGTTCAATGCAAAAAACAAGAAACACAAACATAAATATGGGGTATCAGAGTTAGCAAAGGTAAAAACGCAGCAAAATAAGCTAGAAGGCACGATCTAAATAACAAGACATTTTTTTAATAATTAAAAAAAATAATAATTATTATATAGTTTTTAATCTGTGCTTGGGGTGACAGGGCCAGTCTTTAAGTGAACCTTTAAGTGAGTCACAGCTTTGTGAGATACGTATATTGAACATGTGTTATAAATATGTATGATCTAATTTTTAAAGTACTGAAAACACATTTTTCAGTGTTTCTAATATGTCTTTTGTATTTCTGCATTTGTTGCACTGCTTATAGTAATGATGTAAGGGTGCTGATTCAAATGCACTGCTTTTGGAATGTTAAAATCAATTTAGAATAATATTCAATAAAGTTTAAAGTCAATATTTACAGCCACCAGCAAACAGCTATTGTTTGAAGGTTAGATCATTCTCAGCACAGCAGTCACAAAAGTGACAAAAGCTATAGTAGGAATAAAGAATAAGAGATGGCAAAAAATGCTTGTGCTGTGTAACAGTTTAGTTCAGAAGCTCTACACACTTTAAAGTGCTCTGCAACTCAAAGGAAGAGTCTTAGCAACCAACACATTACAGAACTGTAGGTAATGTTACTGAATAGTAGGCTGCTATTGTTGTTGTTGTTATTATTGTTGTTTTGTTGTTATTGTTTTAGTTTTTACTTTTTTTAAAAAAAATTTGTATTAATTATGCATTCATATTTGGTTTCATAATTTTTACAAAATTTGTCTCCAGGGATGCGATACGTTTTTTCGCCACTAGATGACGCACAACTCCATGACAAAATGTGTGAATTCTTTTCATTTAAAGCGTTTACTTATATTTTAAATAACTTATACGTATCGTTTTAAACAATGAGCTTGTAATCGAGTTGTATTCCTTGTAAAATATAATCGTTTTTGTATTTTCATTTATCTGAGTTTGAGGGGGGTGAATTTATTTTTTTCAAACCATTTATCTTTCTTTCATATTTTACAGTGACAGGGCGTAGTGATGTGGTGTGATGAGACGAGATGTGATGGAGATGCTGTGGTCTTCATTGCCTCCCGTGTGTCTTTGTGTATCTGGCTGCTGCGTGTTTCTGTCTCGGGGCGCAGACGGAAGGGGGGCGCCCCTCAGCACGTACTTCACGTCCAACACGCCTCCTGTGCATATCCAACACAATACATCTAATGTGGAGCTTTATTGTAACTCTTTTTTGAAGAGATGGGGAATATTAACCCACGTTCATAGAACAGCACGTTTTCTTGCTTTTCTGTACTGATAACAAATGAATCCTCAAAAACAAAATCGCATTGGAATTTGATATTTGCTGGTGTTGATGTGATTAGTTGCTAGTGAGGTAATAGAACTAACAACCACTAAGAGTTCTCTCTACATTTCATGCACCAGTGAATCTAGCACTGAAATAAATGACCTAATTTGTTGCCTATAGCTAAATATCCAACAAGGTCAGTGTTTATAATAATAATAATAATAATAATAATAATAATAATATAAACTATTATTTGTTATAGTCGTGGTAGAGATTGGGGGCAATACATTTGAATGTTAATGTACTTTTTTCTACGGAGGCATGATCTTAACTTTTGTGATTTGTCCACATCAACGTAACTGAAATAATAAATGTATCTGTAGATCAAACCACATATGACGATGGTAAATACAATGTTTTAAAAACGCAAACATGGGATGATGTTCTTGTACAGCGCGTTTCATTTCGTCATTGCGTTGTCTTTGTGGTCGTTGCGTTCGTCCGAGCTGGTACTATTAAAAAACATATGAGACCCTCTTCATGCGACATGTCCAAAAATGCGCAGTTTATTTGGAGTGCAAGTGTGGGCCGCCTTTTCCGCGCGTCGTTGTTTGGCTATTTCGGGACTTTCCGTTTCACGTCGGCGCTTGTCGTCTGTCTTCGTTCTTTTTCGTCAGAGTTAAACCTGCCCTCGGCAGCAGAAGGGGACAGGAGAAGATGGCGGCTGCCCAGCTGTACTGTGTGTGCCGGCAGCCCTACGATATTAACCGCTTTATGATCGAGTGCGACATCTGCAAAGACTGGTTTCACGGGAGGTAAGGAGTTTATCTCACCCCTGACCGAAGTAGCAGCGTCTCTACAACCCGAAACGGCCGGTTTTGATGTAAAAAAAAGTGCTAGCCGAGCTGGCTAACCTCTCGGTGCCTGTTTAACTGTCATACTGCGAGTTAGCCGACCTAGCCTACCGTTAGAATATTTCAGACAAGATTATATTGATATGTTGATAATATGGTATTAATGTCTGTCTGTTGATATTCCTTACACTATGACTAGGTTTATGTGACAGAATAACAGAGTGACCCGGCGGGTAGTATCGTTACTCTGTCTCTGTAATGTTAAACGTCAAGTTCTTCGATCGATTTCACATTATCAATACATTTGAAAGCTAATGTGTGTGAAAACGGATAAGTGTGATACATTTAATCACAGTTGTACAGTTGGGTTTGAAAGTTGGGACCAGCTACAAAGACTGAAGCCCCTCTTCGATAGGAGAGGACGGGGGGATTTAAACGGGGGATTTAAACTGGAGACACGTTTAAACCAGGCTGGCTAGGAACTTAATGCGGGCCATGTAAACTTGCAAACGTGACATTTTAACCGGACCGTTAAACCAATTTTATGTTTTTTGAACCAGTTTCCAAAAAAACAGGGAATTTACCCATAGCTGTGCATCAAATTTTTAAAAAATATGTTTGGATTGAGCGTCTCTTAGATGTGAGCTTACACTAGCCCACCGATATCTACCTCTTCTAATGAAAACAAGCTTCTGAGAAGATTTAAAAATTTAGATTATGTACTTTTTAAATTTACACTATATTTAGTTTTGAGTATTGATCAATGGATCACTTTCATAGTTTGCTTTACGTCTGTGTTTAGTCCTGGAGACTGTTAGTTTACATTGCTGAACTGGGCTAGTTCACTATAAAAGGACTACACTATAAAAAGGTCAAACCCTAACTAATTTTACTAACCATGATCCAGTCTTTCTTTAGTTCTTGCTGTTTTTGTGACTGTTCCTTTAAGGCTGGTGTATGTAAATGACCCAATTTCCGATTGCTGGACTGTGGCTCTTTAACAAAACAGTCAGAGTGTTGTTTTTACTGGTAGGGAGAGAATGTATAACAATGTTTACATATTTCGTCTTTTATGCAAAAAATAAAACCAAGGAAACTCGTTTTTCCGAAATGTAGAAGTACTGATTTACTTTTGAATAAAAATGCACCTGTTTACTAAGGCATTTCCTAAGTATACGATTGAATAATTTGTTCTCTCTCTTCTGCATGTCTAACCTGTTCTGTCATGTCAGTTTGCTGATTTGGTAATTTATTGTGTGTATAGAATCACAGTCTCTGTGAATCATAAATAGACAAGCCGGTTCATCCACCTCGTATCCAGTACCAAGTTAAATGTTTAGTTAAACTAAAATTCAAACTGGTGTACTGTGATCATATCTAGGTGATGGTGGTAATGATAAAAGTGCTCAAAGTGTTTCAAGAACTAATTTGTAAATGAAACTGTAATTAAAACAGTAAATAGTAAATCCTTATACAATTAAGTGAACCTGACAAGCAATAACATGGAATCCAAATTCATGCTTCTCTATAGGTTTACAAAAGAACATTATTTGACATATTCCGTTCCTAATTCAGTACTTATGTTTTATAGACTATATATGTTATT
Source organism: Hemigrammopetersius urotaenia (assembly GCA_037974485.1). Lineage (NCBI taxonomy): Eukaryota > Metazoa > Chordata > Actinopteri > Characiformes > Alestidae > Hemigrammopetersius > Hemigrammopetersius urotaenia. The sequence continues at coordinate 7,300 of JBBPDC010011960.1, read as the reverse complement.
TCAACAAAAACAGCCAGTCTAGATTTTGGAGCAAGCATGCTGACTGCCTCCTGCTAAAACTGACTACATAACTTTTCAACCAAATTTCAGTTCTTTTGACTTTATCAGTACACTGTAGTAGCCTTCTGTCTGGTGGCAGATAAACAAGTAATCATAGCCCCCCAAGTAAGCATAAAAATAGACATGATTGAACCCTAAAAACAAAACAGACATGAACATAATGGAACCTTAAAACGTGTAGAGTGCTACATGTGTTGTACCCAGAATAGACAAGATTCTTATAAATCTTTTGGGATGTTGCTGTTATGTGCAGGTTAGCTGGTAGCCTAGTGGTTAGGGCATTCGCCCTGCCACCAGAAAGTCCGGGTTCGATTCCCAAGAGGGTACCGTCCCCACGCACTGCTCCCCGGGCGCTGTGTTCGTAGCTGCACCCTGCTTCACTCGGTGAATGGGTTAAATGCAGAGGAATAATTTCGTGCTGTTCACACTGTGAGCTGTTGTGTGTTCACGTATGACAAATGATCACTTTCACCAGTTCATGAGGAGGCTTGAGGACTTTGTGCAGACATCATCCATCCAGTGTCTGAACCACATGTTCTAAGTCTGGGCCGTGATGCACTTTTTGTCTATTTTGGTGAAGCTGATGAACTAAATTTGGGATAAGCGAAAGATCTTTTGCCAAGTTATTGGGCCCACACAGCAATACCAAGGGGAAAGGAACCATGGTGATTCTGCAATAAGAAATCTGACTCACTAGAGTTCTCACATTCTGCATTTTGTGTCACAGCGAACTCTTGGGCTAGTGTGACTTTTCTGAAATCACTGCCAGAGCTGCCGAAAATTAGAGAAGTGCAAACTCCGATGAAGAGAAAGCAAGAACCCTGAGAAACTTTTCCTGACACTGCTTGGATGATAGGATGGAGGAGCTGTACAATATGATGTTTGTTTTCAAAATATTGGACTTTGCAGTACTGATATTGCTGATGGCAGAATTATGCTTTTGAACACTCTTACCATTACAGTGTTTCTTACTGTGTGCTGAAAAATCCTGATCAATCACAATGTAAGATTAGTGTCTATGATTTTCTGTTCTCAGGTCAATATTTGTTGCCATTCACAGAAATAAAAACAAGCGCTATAATAATTTTCTGAATCTGAACTAATAAGCTCCTCAGGAAAAAGCCTAGGCAGGGCTGTGTAGTCTAGCATAATCTAAAATCTAACATAATAAACCTTTTTCTGATGTGCACTCGTTTTGTAAGGGAGCAAGGGGTGCATCAATGACCGTTTCACATTTCCAAGCATTAATGAAGTTGAAGTTGGAAGTTTATTGTCATGTGTACAATGAGTACAATGAAATTCTTACTTGAACACCCTCTTCACAGATCGAACATAAAGACATGAAAGACATGAAAGACAACACAGTGCAGCAACAGTAGTCTTGAGTTGTATATAGTACAGTAAAGTGACAGTGCAGTGTAAGTGTAAAGTGTTGTGTGCTACAGTATTACACATAGTATGAAGAACAATGTATTGTGCAACAGAGGACCACAGTTACTGTGCGTTGAACAGTCTGATGCATTCCTTTCTTTGTAATAATTGTACTCTTTGGGTGGTTTGATGAATCAAGATATTCATTTAATACAACAAATACATTGTTTTGTTGAAAATAATGCCAGTCTCTAAGCATGTCCTACGATTTTTATATAGTTCAAGTTTATTGCAGTCACAACATGTAGCGGTATAATAATGCTTTTCTTCTGACTACATAGTACAGTCCTAGCAGCATGTCAATTCGATTTCTCTCCCTCTCTGCCTCTCTCACATAGCCATTAGACAGAGCAGCTGACTCAGCACTGAGATTGTGGCACACTGACCTTATTTGAGCTTAGGTGGGGTTTGTGAAGCCGTCACATGTGTATAATGTTAATGAAATAACTCATTTGCTTATTATTTATTTTCACTTTTTTCTGTTTGTGTCTTAAGCCTAGTGACATCTGTAAGAACGGTTTAACCTCTGCTGTATTTGCTGAGATACAGAGTTAAAAAGGAGTGCTGTTAAAGCATGAAACAGTGGTGTTTATTGGATGATTTAAATATCTGAAAACATTTGTCTTTAAGATGAACCAAAATGGTCACATTTATCTTCTAAGATCTATTGACTGGCTTTTTATTTAGAAGCAAGAGTATGTTTTGACCACACTCACGCTTACACATATGAAGCTGCGCTGCAGCCTTTCATGCATACAGTAGATTCTGTCATGAAACAAACACAATAATACATTTTTCCAAGTGTTGTAGTTTAACAATAGAGACTTTGGTTCCCAAGTAGCTGTCAACTGGCCCCTTTTCACCCTTGCATGTTAATGCAGAACTCATTCATATAATATTACAGTGCTCAGCCAATCAGACTTTAGAAAATTAGGTTCATGAGCTAGTTTTAATGAGCAACTCTCACTGTGACCTTCTCATTTCACGCTTTCCCATGTGGCCTTCCTGATCTCTGAGTGTGATCACTCCATTCTTTTTCTCTCTAATTCTCTTCCTCCTGTGGGAGTGGAGAGTAATGTGTCAGGATGTGGAGTGGGAACAGATGAGTTGAGAGGAAGCAGTGGGAGTTTTTGTGCGTCCAACACACTCCACCGTTCATGACTGCTGTGTTATTACATAACTCATTATGGAACAATGGGAACTCAGCGGTCAGAGAACTTGGATACAGCTCAGGAGGTCACGAGACGCGTTACTCATCTAATGCTGTGGTTGCACACTTAAACAAGGCCAAAAAGGATATTCTATTTCATTCTTGCACCACGTCATTAAAGACTTGTTTTGTCTGTATTGTTTGCCTTTTTTCTGTTTTCTCTGAAGCCGTGAGGCAAATTACCAAGTAATGGAAGTATATGTCCCACCAAGTAGCGCTGCACGTGCTAAAATCAAACACTGTTTGAAAGTACATGAGAAAGCCTCAGATCTTGTAAAAGAGTGGTTTGGGAAAAGAGTGTGATGACTGTTTTCCTGATGCTAATTATTAGCCTTGTAGTGCCAGCCTTGTAACATTAGCCTTGTAGCTCCAGTCCAAAACCTTAATAGCAGACCTCAGCCACCTAATGCCTTCATTAACTGGATTTGGCAAAAAGGAGAGGCTGTGTAATTTTTGTCTGAAGCTGAAGCAGGCTAATGCAAGTAATTCATACATTATAGGAAGTGACAATTTCTAAATAGTTTCTATTGCTTGACCTCACCAGAAAAGAAGATAATACTTTGACTGATAACCGAGGGGGGGTTTAGGCATAATCAGCCTAGCATCAAAGGGAGCCAGATAGTCAATTAGTTCAATCATAGTCTTTTGATTAATTGATTATAAAAATAATCATTTTTTCCAGCCCTATGGGGGTCTACTTAGCCATCAGCTGTTTACTCTAGGTGTTTTACAATGTAAGTGTTTGTGTCAAGCCAGTACATCTGCTTTATTTCAGCTGCTGCTTCCTGCAGAGATAGAAAGATCAAAGCTTTGGTTGCTGCCCGTTGAATCCACCACCCATCTTCAAAGCTTCCTTCTCTCGTCATTCAGCTATCGCACTAGAACACCCTGCTGGTTTTAACTCCCATAAAACACTGTAACAGGCCATTAAACCTATTCTCTATTCAGCCTGTGAGAGAGAGAGTCAAGATGAAACTTCTGCTGTTTGCTCTTTCTAAAAAGATGGTTAAAGTGCTTACGAGGCCTTGTCAGTCTCTGACTTGCATCCTATTGATAATTTTTTGAGGTTCTTGGAATAGCAGGTCAGTCAGATGGATCTTCATAATCTTGGGGAGTTTAACATGGTTTGCCATTAGGAACAACAGTGCTGCAAAAAGTCAATACATTTGACCATAGGTGTTTCAAAGGCGTACTAATTTTATTATTTTGTGTTAGAAGAGGGGTAGGGGGATACTTTGTCCTGTCCACTTTGTTTTTAATTCCTAATTTAGTTAGTTGAACCTATTACATACCTTTCATAAAAATACAAAGTAGCAATACCATGTGTCAATTTATGTGATGTTTAAATGTATATATGTATATAGTTTATATAGTGAATCTTTGAACAACTAACAAGTGTCTGAACACTTGTTTCCCTTAACTTTAGTATGTAGTGTTGGCATTACATGGAAGTACCTAATACTGTGGCTAAACTTTCAGTACATCATATTCTATTTTTCATAGATGAGCTGTTGGAACATGTCATTGATCCCTGCTGAAGGAGAGCAAAACAAACAGCGTGGTCTGCTGTAAATTTCTCTGTGTAAGCCTGTCTGAACACAACCAGTTGAGCCCACGCAGTGTCTACAGCAACTGTGTGTGTGTGTGTTGGAGTGGGCGGTTGTGGCATGGCGTGTGGTTGCAGTAGGATAAGAGATGAACTCTACATAAAGAGCGTCATCGGGAGTGGCTTCATTGGTTGTTTTGGACGTCATTGTTTTGACGTAAAAAGTAATTACAGCAAAACTTGTCTGAGTTTTCTTATCACTGCGTTTGAGTATGAACGATGAATCCAGGGAAAGTTTCAGAATCACATCATCGTCGGCATTTACCTAGGAAATGACTTCCATTTGAGGGCTAATTGTTTTTTGAACGATCCCCAGGTTAGACACAGATTATTTTGGTGTCATTCAGAATTATTTGTAAAATTGGTGAGAAATCAGGCTACTTTTGTGAATCGTTACACTTGTAGTAGTTACTAAATTGTAAGCCTGAAAATTTAAGTGGTTAAAGGTAAAATCAGTTCTGCATCCTCTGTGTGATTGCACATTTGTGTGTTGGTGTAGATACTGACTGCATGTTTCTTTGTTGTAGCTGTGTTCAGGTGGAGGAGCACTATGCTGCTGATATTGACCTTTACCACTGCCCCAACTGTAAGCCCATTCATGGACCCTCACGCAGTAAGTTTTGTTTACATATAAATGTATTTGTGTTTAAGGTGCACAAGAAGGTCCTGGGTTCAGTTACTGGAGCATGTTCTTCCATATTTAATATGTATTTATTGTGTGTGTGTGTGTGTGTGTGTGTGTGTGTGTGTGTGTGTGTGTGCGCACAAACTATTATGTGTTTCAGTGAAGAAGCGCAATAACTGGCATAGGCATGATTACACAGAGTTGGATGATGGCACTCTGCCTGTTCAGGCTGGAACTGCCGTCTTCATTAAGCAGCTCCAAGCAAGATCGTTCCCCTGGTATCAAATGTTTTTTAAACATCCAGTAAACCTCTTCACAGAATAAATATTTAGATAGAACTGTTTGTGTACTCAGTTTTTATTCAAGGTGTCCAAGATCACCACAGGCTGGCTGCAGAACCAATTCTTCAGCTACCGGTGGACCGTTGTCCAAACTAAAAATAAAAATATGGCCAAAATCTCGCTCAAAACACAACATAACTCTTACAAACTCCCCAGCAGTTGTATCATAACCAGCCAGCTTATAGACACTTATTAAGTGAAGTGTCATAATTTCCTTTTACCTACAGTCGAAGAAATTCAGTTCACACACGCACACCTCCCAGGCAGTCCTTGTGGATTTTGGACTATAACTCTGCCTAGGAAGGTCAGAAAGACTCGCGGGAGGGCTCGTTTGAATCGTAACAACCTCTACTATTGGTAGATGGGAATGATAAATTTGGGAGTTGGGTGTGTCGGTTTCATATTACAGCCCTAATATTTACACACATGTACACACATTGTATGAAGCTATATGTAAAGAGGATAATGACAGCTGTATTAGCTCTGTTATTGATATTGCCTCCCACATTTCGTTGTTTACTTGTTAACACTGTAGCACATTACAGAATGCTTTCTTAGTAAACAATAGTGCATCAGCAGTAGAACTCCATATTGACTGTTTTCTACATTTTGAAATAATAATAATGATAAGATGTCACAAGCTTTTAGGTTCTTCAGAAAATCAGAATTTCAAAAAAATTTGTAGTTTCAGTTTACAAAAACAGTCATCAGAGCTGCTCCGAGGATACCCCTCAGTGAAGAAGAGGAAAAAAAAATAAACAAGATAAAATAATAATACAAAGCAGAAACAAAATTATAACACAAGTAACCTTTAAAAAATACAACTCCAAACACAAATTTTACACAAGAAATAAAAAAACAAGTTTTGTATTATCTACGCCCTTGTATGTGTAAGTGTAAGCCGTTTTGTCACTGAAAGTTGAGGGTAATAAACCCACACCCACCCCCCAACCCCCTGAAGGCACGAGACGAAAGAACCCCCGGCCACATGTCCCATTGCAGCCACACACCCATTTTTGTTTCTTTAAAGTAACTCGCATTTGCTTTGATGCAGCTTAGCACACCAGTGGCTTTCTGTCAGTGTTCTTACGGTGTCTTTCTTGGACCACATAGTGAATTTGTAAGTGAAATGTTGTGTAATTGTACACTAGCTGTGTGTGATTCCATCTATTCTCTGTTGGCCTGCAGTGCTGATGAGATACTGGTGCGGATGCCGGGCAGTCAGGTTACCCAGCATTACTTGGAGACGGAGGGCTTCCACTTCCCCATAGTAGTTCCTGACATGGAGGGGCTGGGGCTCAAACTGCCCCCGCTATCCTTCTCCGTCAGAGACGTGGAGCAGTACGTGGGTAAGGCTTGTGTGTGTGAGAGCATATGCCTTTGTCCTTCAGAAGTTACTTTGATTTCAGATTGTAACTGTGTAACTGGCCTTTTTTATCCAGCACGTCTGTGAATATAAAGCAGATTTGCAAAATTTACCCAGAAACTTGACTGTTTTGAGTAACAAAGAATTGCATTAAAATTGTGTTTGGATTATATTACCAAACTTATCTAGCAAATGTTACATTTAGCGCCCATTCATGTTAAACGACTTCAACTTATAGGTTGAACTTCAGTCGTAAAGCAGTAGATTCTCAAATCAAATCTTTTTTTTATATCTCTGCTACAAAAACAAAAGTATCTTTGAGAATTTAACCAAAGCTAAAATGTGTTGGGTTGTGCCCGGCTACATCAGATGTTCCATGTGACTCTGAAGAGCTTCTGAGGCAGAGATGGAGTTCCCTGTTGTTGCAATGAGTGAATGGGTTTATTGCTTTGCTTTTTTTCTCCTCTATATTAAAGCTGTAACTCTCTTCTCCTGTTTCAGAGCTGATCTATCAGAAAGCTCAGATTACACACACTCTACTCACAAACCAATGAGCTTTATCCCTAAACATTTTAATGGAACAGGTGTTGTGTGTGTGTGTGTGTGTGTGTGTGTGTGTGTGTGTGTGTGTGTGTGTGTGTGTGTGTGTGTGTGTGTGTGT
>JBBPDC010011942.1:0-13386 GCA_037974485.1 Hemigrammopetersius urotaenia | reverse complement strand
GGCCAAGATTTCTAAAAATCCTTTCTTTGTTTTGGTCTTCAGTAATATTCTAATTTTCTGAGATACTGAATTGGGGTTTTCATTAGATGTCAGTTATAATCATCAACATTAAAAGAAATAAACACTTGAAATATATCAGTCTGTGTGGAATACATGTATACATTATACACTTTTTTCACTTTTTGAATGGAATTAGTGAAATAAATCAACTTTTTGAAGATATTCTAATGATGTATTATGTGAACGGTAAAGGGCCCATATCCTACATTTTCCACTTCTGGCCTTTTAGTGGGTTTATCTACCAAAAAGTGAAAGGCCTTTTCAATGTTAAAATGTTGCTTCTGTATTTAAGACCTACAGCTGCAAGGCCAAGATTGCAGACATCTGTTCTAACGGCTAACATTGCTTACACACACTAGAACTCTTTAGTAACCCAAATAGTCCAAATTATTTAAAAAAACAGTACAACACAAAAACTCTTCACAACTCACATCCATCTCTTCATTAAGGCCAGAGTTGACTTGTATATGTGTTTTATCACATAGTAGAATTTACTGTGAGCTATAAAACTGAAGCCAGGACCAGGAGTGGTATTCACAAAGTTGTCATAAATTAGAGAACTGAGTCCTAAACTACATCCACAAGTCTGTGCAACCTAAACATACACATACACACATTGCTGGATCGTCTGTAACCACTTCTACAGGACCCCTACTGTGGCACGTCAAAAGGTATCTCAAAAGAGATGTTTTGGTTTAAACACTACATATAGGAATGATGCATCTAGAAAGCACTAGGAACTTCTGAAAAAGTACAAGCACTTTAAAAAAGATATGTAATGACAGGCTGTTTGAAGTGGGGTTTTTTTCGCATTAGTCACAGTGCTGATGTTATTACTATGAAGCCAAATATCACACATTTATCAGCTCCTACATCACTGCTTCTCTTAATCACAGTGGAAAGAGGATTCCCAATGGTTGTATGACGAACTTCCTCAATACATGCTTTACACTGTAGTGAGAGAACTTTGATGGGCAAGAATCAAAGTGAATCCTGTCAAACGTACTCAGCCACAGATTACTTTAACATATTTCTTGAGTTTCTATATTGGAGGTTTTGTCCCAATGGCTATAATATATTCTGAGCAAACCCCAGTCTGCTTTATATGAATATGTATATACAGTATCGAGAGTCCAGGTTAAGTCTGAGCCATAGTTACCTTTACATGTACAAATCAGTAATGACAGAGGCATCCGTATTATAACCTCATATTTACTCTGCACATCATCGAGGGTATAATCTCCTTTCTATTCTTACCACTTAAATCCCCCCCATCCACTCTGCTTTAATATTGTGGAATTAAGTATTAATCTGTAGGGGCACAGGAAAACCACAGAGCGGCTGTTTGATAATAATTAAGATTTCTGTTCTTCCATTTGCTCCAAGTTTTGATGAGTTTCTGCACACATGAGCGCACATCTAACTTATTCCTACACTGAGCGAGGGAAGAGGGTAGGGAGGGGTCAAGTAAGGCTCCTGGGAGACTGTCTGCCTGAGAGTACAGTAGTCTTGAACTTACTGTTTGTGTCCCAGAGAGAGCCTTGAGCTTGGGCTAGGAGCTCCCAACTCCTCACTATAGTAGGAGGACATACAGTCCATGGTTTTTAGAGCATGTGGTGGAGGAGGAGCAGGCTATCAATCATTTAGAGCTAACAGAATATATCTCGCTCTCCTCTCTCTCCCCACCGTGCGCAACCCTGGAAAGCTGCTGGTGGCCCTGACCTGATACCCCATCAGCCGGGCACGTGGGACCGCGCAGCTCGTCGAACTGACACACTCCGCTTTTCAGTGATTCATCCATTAGGCTTATTAGAGTATTTAGGGCTTGGGAGCTCTTAAAACGTCTATTTAATATCGCTGCCAAAATCGCTGCTAAACCACACTCAAGTGTTCACCTCCCGTCAAAAGCTTGGAGGCCTTCGTCTGAAACTCTTAAAGGAACATTTTCACTCTTCCTTTTCACTGAATATGCAAAAAACCTTCAAAAAGAGTCTGATTACACAAAACATTTGGTTACTTTTGGCATTTTAATTAGGATTATAACACCATGCTCATCAAGTGTCTTCTGGGTTATGAAGAGCAGATTTTTTTTTTTACATAGACTTTCATATGGATTTGGTCCCTCTTTGCAGCTGCTATAATGCTCTGGACTCCGAAGAGAACTTGTTTTTCAATAACAAGCTAGATAAAATATGAATGCCCTGCAGTGGCAAATAGCTTTGGTTTTATATTTGATTTGATTACATCACTGGTTTAAGCTGAGATATACAGAAATTGCTGCTATGTGACCTTGTTAAAGGGAACACTGCTGTTAAAAAGACCCTTATTTGTTTAAAGTGTTTGCAAACCAAATGTTATTCCAGTTTTGTTCAGTACTTTAAAAAGAAAGGTGCGCAATACACTAGTTTTGAATTAATTATTTAATTAATGGTTGTATGACAAACTTCTCCAATACATGCTGTATACTGTAGTGAGAGAACTAAAACGCTTCTTTAAAAGCACACATACTGAAAGTCTTTGGCTTACAGGTGGTTTAAAAAGCTGAAAGTGAGCTTTAGAGTGCTGATATGTATCGCTATTGACATAAATCTCAAGGTAGTCCTGGCACAAATACTTAAAATAAAAATCTGCTAAGTCTTTGATATGGTAAGCTAATAAAGAGTGCATGTTCATACCTGTTAAAAATACTTTAATAATTAGCTTTATTCATTTCAGAGCCCCTGAGGTTTGACTGTTCTTTTAATTACTCACCGCTGCGTCTTCCTCATGGCTGTCACTGGTATCCTCATTCTTACGATGGCCGTCCGAGGAACGCGAGTCTCTCTTACGACTGGCATCAGTCCCTTCCGCCTGCCTCTCTCCATCTGAGACAAAGACAGAATTCATAAATCATCCATGCCATTTACAGCATTCTCCAAATTAACATTTGCATCTTAATTTATCTTGGTGAATCTACAACCTTGAATTTACAATGACAGGAAAACGCATTACATTAGGGAAAGGTCTCTATATAGTTTATCCTAAAACTAACTATTATTTTACATGTACAGCTACATAATTGTAGAATCTCACTAGTGAGTCATTCATTAATGGTTAACTTTTCATTTATATATACTAACACATTATAACACCATGCAAGTAATATCTTCAAATCAGTCATTTTACCTTCAATCAGAATCAGAAAACTTTACTGATCATACACTGATCATACAGGAAATTAATGTTTGTTTTTTTTAATAAGAATTATGTGTTTTTCATTCAGCTGGAAATGATGAACATATTTTAACGAAATACATTTAATGTATGACTTTTTTCACTTTAAGTTCTGAGTCATTAGAGCACAGTGACTCAAAACAGCACAATGCAACGTGTCAAAGACCCAAAACCAGTATAGTGTGGACTGCATCATGGCTGACCTTCTACGGAGCTCTTGTTTCATGTGATGGGACACAATATATATCCTCCTTTTATCCAGTCCTACTTATACTCCAAAAAATAGAAAAGCAATCATGAAAAGAGGTTTTAAAAAGCAGGTGGTGAGGGAACCTGGTGTTCCATCACCTGAGTGACAGAGGGCTCCAGGACACTGACCCACTCCAGATGGATTATGGGATTTGTCTGTATAGAGTCCTATTAGAAATCTCTCCAATGGCTCACTGGGGTCCTGGCATATGGGGAAAAGGACAGACTGGCCCACAGAGAGATGTATTACTCAGCAGATGGACAAAAAATAGATTACAGCATTAGCATTCAAACATAAATGTGGAAATTAAGTCCAGTACTGTGCAGGAGACTGAGACCACCTTTTAGTTCTCAAACAAAACAGCCACTGGGAAACAGAAAAACATACAAACCCCTCAAACACTATGTATAACATGAAACTAAATATGTCTACTCTTTAATTTTCTGCCACTTCAACTCTTCCATCTCTTCAATCAGTAAGAACCTCAACCAGTTACAGTTGTGTGTCCTCCCAGCATGAAAAAAAACCTCCCTGACATTATGTTCCCCTTCGGATGTTAACACACAAGTAGTTAACCTCAAATGCTTAAAATATTTCTTTCCTATGTGCATGTAAAATATTTTTCAAAAAGATTTGATATATTTCCATAACTGGGACTCCTAACAATCATGCAAGACTTGGTTAACCACCTGACCACTGCCTCCATCAGTTAAACAGCACTTTTTCAGTTTTATTTTTTTGAGACAAGAGAAAATCAAGCTCCACTGTTGCTTCAGATTTGAAGAATCCACATTTCTTTCTGTTTGTCATTCATTGTATAATGACCATTGAACACTGTGGGTCTATAAGATCCATAGTTATTGAAGTTATGAGTGAGAAAAATAAATAAGTAGCAAAAAAGAAAATATTGGATATCTGAGATGTGGAAGATGGTTTTATGGACTAATAAGCATAAATGTGTAATTAGGGTTGCACTCAGACTGAACTCAGAAAGTGTTTACAAGAAGCATAGAAAAACATTCAATTCAATTCAATTGTATTTATATAGAGCTTTTAACAATGGTCATTGTCACAAAGCAGCTTCACAAAATGAAATAAATGTGTGTGTATGAATGAAGCCAAGGGTGACGGCGACAGTGGCAAGGAAAAACTCCCTAAGATGGCGATAGGAAGAAACCTTGAGAGGAACCAGACTCAATCAGAGAACCCATCCTCATTTGGGTGATAACAGATACAGATTATAGAACATCATGTGTGATCAAACATCCCAGCAGATCTCTGCAGAAAAACTGAAAGTCTTCTGATAAGAACTGAAGTTGTAATGAAGGCACACTAAATCTGAAAATAATGTAGTAATGTGTTTAGTTGTTGAGACTTCTATAAATGAAGTGTGGAGCTACTTTGAGCCTTGTTAATGGTGTAAAAATAGAATGATTATCTGCACTGGCTATGTGATGCCCCAAGCGCTATCAGCCTAGTAAAGCCTTGAGGTTAGCATTGGCTAAAGTTGCTGTGTTTTGGAATGTAGGGGGTGTGCTACTTGTATTCATATACGTTTAAGGGTTCACAGAGAGACACATCAACAGGTAGGGGAAAGAGACTAACACAGTAGAGAGAAAATAACTAAGTGAGCCTGCAGAGAGAAAAGCCAGCCATAAAAACATAATGAGACATTATGGCTTTCTAGATACGAGCAGTAAACGCAGGCTGAGTGAGTTTATGGCCTCGTCCAATAACCCAGCAGGGACAATGTGGACTCAGTGCTACAACACTGTCCAAATACACATGCAGACCTTCAACGCACTCTCTGTCTCAATCAATACCATATCAATGGACTTTCCTTCACCCGTGGGGACTCAGGCCAAATGAAATAAAGCCTGGCTCCGTTTAGCCCCTCAGAGACCTGTATCAGTTTGTGCTCCAGTCTGAGACAGTATCATAACTCATAACGCACTGCATTAAAAATGAAGTGCACAAAAAAGCAAATGGCATCTGAAATGGCAATACAAGTGCAGTTATGTTCGGTGCCTCCGCATCCCTAACAGCATTTCATTCAGCGCTTCAATCTTACCACCTACCATATAAAATCCCTCTCTTTTTTTACAGGTGGTCTAAATGTGTTTTTAAATTCTCTGTAATATTTGCTACACTTTTATAATCCTCTGCTTCAATATTGGACTGAAAGCTGCTATTTTGGGCCATGACTAGTAAAAAAAGGCACAGACAACTAGCGAAACTAAAAGAAGAGAGTATAAACAGGTGCTTTCATTCAGTTAATACCAAAATTAACTAAATGGATGAAAAATAAATGAACTGTATTTTCATTTATCTTTATAAGAAATGTCAATACACTATTCTTAATATCGCATTTATTAGAGAAAAAATGTGTTTTGCATTGTATGTCATTCTTTTCAAACCTCTTTACATCCATTAAGCTGAAAATAGATGCAAGATTCTCTATAGCCATTTAGCCATTAAGTATTACATTCTGAAGTACTGTTTAGACAGATGAAATTTATAGAAGGGTGCATGAACAGCAAAACAAACCACTTGCAACTAATGAGATTAGGCTAGGCAAAGAACATTGTAAACAACAGGGGAAAAACGCATAGATAAAAGCATGATATGAATATTAATGAGTATAGATAAATATATAATTGGTACAAAAAGTTGTGATTTTCAAAATGAAAGGCACTCCCACACTTGCCTCCAGGACAGTTTCTAGTTTTAAGTTTTTTGATATCATTAATTCTAATATGATAATAATACACACATTACACATTGCATTTATTTATTAGGTAATACATTTGGTATTAAGTCTTGTTCTATTCCTGCATTCAAACAAATGTTACTGGGGTGGGATGGGTGTGGTAGCCTCTAAATGATCTGAAATGGCTGGGACTGGGGTATGCAGATTCAAGACCAGTGATCTCTTAAGTGAAGGTGATCTGGATGTCAGAGCGAGTGTTAGTGCAGAACCTGCAGCAGGCTGGGTAAATGATGAGCAGGGCAGGAAACCTTCCTCCCAACCTTCTGCCATTCACACAACCCTCTCCACTCAAATATGCATGAGCCTGGGAGCGTGAGAGCCATGTGGAGCAGAAGACTCGCTAAGAGTCCGGAGACTGAGCGTGCAATTCAGAAAGGGCTAAAAATGAAGAGCCCATATTCGCAGCAGGAACACACAGCGGGGGGCACATTCAGTTTGAACGCCAGAGGAATCACACGGTGACAAAACCTCCACGCAAAAGTGCAGAGTGTGAATAATCGCAAAATAAGAGGAAACAAGATGAGAATGAAAAAGCCTAATCTCCTCACCTAACCTAACCTAGCGGTGTTTACTACATGATAGCGAGACAGCATCTGCGCTGGTTTGATAACTGCTGTCAGATGTTGCCAGTTACTGGGCCAAGTGAGACAACAGCGAAAGATTTAAGCTGCCAGCGTAGTGACACAATCTCATAAACTACTTGTTTAGAAGATGGAGCAGAATACAAGGATTTGTCTTAAAAATAATGGTTAGTACAGGTCTACTTAAAAATCTGTAATAGGACCTTACAGGGTGGGAGGATGCACTTTTATTTTAAAATCTGACAGTGGTGACTTGTGACTATATGGCACCTGGGCCCTAATCCAGATCAAAAAAATCTGTGACAAAATGCTAATTTCCGCTAGCACCCCTTAATGATTTGTAACAGCATGTTAGCAATAAGCTAACGCTGGTTCTCATTTTTTGTTTTGACTGTTCTAGATTATACATGGACTTTTGAAAACATTTCACATATGTGTTATTTGAAGCTTGTAAAAAACTAAAAATGTACACATATTTGTGGTTCCCAGAATCAACAGACAAATCAAACACAACTAATATTACAAGTGGTTTCTTTGCATTTAAAAGAAAATGCCACTTTAAATGACTACTGCAGTCTAAAATTACTCAACCCCTTCATAACAAGCTTCTTTAGTACTTAGTAGAGCCCCCTTTTGCAGTCATAACCTGCAGCAAACATGCCGTAGAGCCAGTTACCAGATTCTGGCAGCATTCCTGAGCAATCTCAGCCCATCCTTCATGGGCAATGGGCTCCAGCTCACTAATAATCTTTTGTGTGCTGCAACTGTCTTCTTCAAATCCCACCAGAGATTTTCTATGAGGTGACTGTAACAGCCACTCAGAGGGTTTGAGGTGTGCTTGGGGTCATTGTCCTTTTGGAACATCCAGTGATGCCCAAGCTTCAGCGTCCTCATAAATGGCATTGGATGCGCTTTACTGTAGAAAGTGAAACCTCAGTGTCTGCTGCCACCACGTCTTGCTGCTGGCCTTTGCAGTCACTCAAACATTTTTAGCCACTTGCCTTGTCAGAAATCCGGAGCAGTTGTTTTTCTGCCATGTCCAGATAGTCTAACTCTGAACTAGCAAACTTCCAGGAACTTTCAGTGCCTTTTCTACCCTTTTGTACCCTTCGCTCTGCAATCTCTACTCTTAACTGTTTGGACAAATCTTTTAACTTATGCATATTTATAACATGCCATCAAACATCCCTGTGTTCCATCTCTAGCACACCTGATGCACCTAATGAGGCCCTTGATTAGTTGCATCATGTGTGCTTGAGACAACACATGATTTGCTATTGTAGGATCTTATGAGGACTTCTATTCAGATGGATGAAGAATATTGAGACCGCAGTAGACATTACAAGTGGCATTATGTGCTGAATGTGGAGAAACTATACGTCATTAGTTGTGCTGAGCTATAAAAATGATGTGATTTGTTGATTGCAAACAGCTTGAAATTTGTAAAGTTTGCCAATAGACCTAATTTGCAATAGGTATTGAACGATTTTGAGTGCAACTGTATATAAAACACACCACAGCGGTCCTGATATTTCTACCTTCTTCACTCTAAAATCTAAATTTCTCAGAATGCATCTCCCACTGCCAAGAAAGGTTCCATTAAGAGGTTTAGGAAACCAAAAGTAGTTCTTACAAAGAATTTCCATTTTGTGTGTCTGGGAATTCTACTAGTGGAGCATTCCAGAGCTGCACCCGCTTCTCATGGCGGAACAGAGGATCACAGAGAGAAAGGGTGAGAGAGGGCGAGAGAGGCTGCATGAGAAAGGCAATGAGACAAAATGAAAGCGAGTGAAGCCAGTGAAAGAGAGACAGAGAGAGAGAGAGAGAGAGAGAGAGACAGAGTGAGTAAGAGAGAGAGAACGTGAGAGTGGAGAGTGGAGAGGTGAATGACCTGCATCTCTCACTGCGATCAGCTGTTACAGACTTAATGAAATAATTAAGATTCAGTCAGCAGGTTAATGTGAGCCAATCGACAATTTCACCCCTGAGGCGAGTGAGGAAGAGAGTGAGAGTAAGAGTCTGTCTGGCACAAATACTGAGCGCTGCGTTACTGCATGAGACTCAAAAAACACATGAAGCGCAAGAGCCAACATGAAAAAATATATTAGAAAATGATGAAATGAATGATTTTCAAACCACAGCCATCACAGACACATTGTAATGTGATGTAATTTCAAGAGTGACATGGAAACTGTGGGAGCTTTAATTCTGGGGGTCAGGAGCTTCCATAGGTCAAGTGAACAACAAACATGTGAAACCGTATCACCAGTTTAATTACAGAAACACTGTGGGCTCACACCTCCTACATTTCACTTCTAAATGAAGGACTAGGTCAGTTATTTTATTTCACTAACTTAAAAGAGTTAGTAATGGAATTCACTGTCACTTTCCCATTATAAATCTCAGGCCCACTGGGAGAGGTGTATGCAGCAGAGAAGATTTAACCAGTAATTTGTCTGTTTAGGACCATGAATTACTGAGTTCATTTTCATTTATTTTCATGGTTGGTGTTTGTGTTTGGTTATGGGCTTGGCATTCATTCTCTACCTGGGGCCCACTGCTGTGCTGAACACTCTAACCTGTTATCACAAGCATTCAAATGAAAATCAACACATAGTGTGCGTGAAATAGGCCTTACTCACGTCCATCCTCTTCTTATTGTAGAAAAACACATTTCATTGTTTTCCTGTTTCACCTCCCCCAGTGTTTCTGAGGCTCCACTTTCTGGGTGGCCTAAAGCATTTCCTTTCCTTCTTTTCCCAAGAACAACCACTTATTGTAAGTAACTGAATTTGAATATTCTGTGTAAACAGCACATGTGATGAGGAGGAAAATGAAATGTACCAAACTCATTCATCATTCATTATTTCTCAATCATAGCTCACTGAAACAAACTGTGAAGCAACATTTGCACAAGTGGAAGGGCAAATATTTCATCGTGATCTAATACTGATGAAAAACATTTTCACCGCATTTTTGACTCTGAAACAAATGTGTACCTCTACACGTCACTGTGTGTGTATTTAAATATGTAGAATTAATTGAAAAGTTAAGCAAAATGAACATAATTCTTAACTTTGAAAGGTCAATGTCCTTAAGAAGCTGCCACCCCTGCTACAACCCGCAGAACCCACAAATAGTAGCTTCTGCACATCATTTTTGCAGAGGCTGTTTAATGCACTTCCAGCCATGAGTCACATATAACTGAAGTGCTTCTATTTCTTATTTCTGAAACCTGGATTTCTGACAAGACAATGCACTTGTACTGAATATTACCAAAGAGGCAGATTATTAAAAATGCATACAGACGCAGCATGGCCTAAAAGAACAGCTTCTTAGGCTGACAAAGTGAACAGAGTTCAGTGAATCAGGCTGGTCGAAGGATGCTGCAGTAGGAGACATCCTTACAGGCAGAGAGTGTCAGAGCTGTGGCATGAGTTAAGAATGTTTCACCTTTAAAAAAAGAGCGAGTGCGGCGAGGCTGTTTTTCTCAGCCATGTGTTAAGTCAGAGTGCAGCTGTCAGTGCACACATCAGTAGCGTTTATTTGCTCTAATTAGCCGATAAAGATTACTGCAGGGGTCTGAGGTTGGAAAACAGAGCCGGGAGCTTAAGAGGAAAAGGTCATTTGAAGCAGTGATTAAAGAAAAGAGGCGGAAGCTAGAAGAGATTGAAGTGAGATTAAAAGATTCATTTATTGGAGCGCCGTCTATCCTGGTACCGAGACAGCTATAATAACAACACTGTTCATTCATTTGTTCATTTAGACACCTCTACATTCACTTTTTATCCCTTAAATGCATCTCCTCAAGTCTTGGTTCATCCTTCTGTTATCCATTCATTCACACATTGGTTCGTTGGTTCATTAATGTATCTAGCCCTTCTATTGATTCATTAGATTTTTCTTTCATACATCTGTTCATTCATTCAGCCATGCCCACATTACCACTTCTCAATCCTTGGTTTGTTCATCCTTTCATTCATAAATGTTATTGACCATTTACTCACTGGTCCTTTATAGTCACTCATACATTCTTTCATTTATCCATTAATTCACTTTCAGCCATTTCTACAATTCATTCACTTGCTGGGATTTATTTTTCCTTACATTATTACATAAAGGTTGAGCTAAAAATACTAATGTGTGTGTGTGTGTGTGTGTGTGTGTGTGTGTGTGTGTGTGCGTGCAGCTGAGCAGCAGAAGTTGTGTACTCTGTGTGTGTGTGTGTGTGTGTGTGTGTGCGTGAAGCTGAGCAGCAGAAGTTGTGTACTCTGTGCTCTCGGGTCTGCAGCCCGGAGCGTGAAGAGCACAGAGCAGCGTTCTGCAGCACAGAGCACCCAAAAGCTCCTTAATTTCCACTAATCTGGGTCACAGGCAGTGGGCCAGGAGTCCAAGCTCCCTCTATCCACACCACACACACACACACACACACACACACACCTCACTGAATCACTCACAAAGCCTAATGCTCAGCACTGCTCTCTTCTACTCTCCCTTTCTCTCACTCACTCTCTCCTCTTTTTCAATCCATTTAGACCACAATTTGACCAAAGCAATGAAATGATATGGACAGTAAAGATAATGAAATGAAAACTCTTACACAACACAAACAGCACTTTCCTCTTAATCTTGTAGCACCATCTGTGTACAAACATCAGCGTATAAGACAGAATTGGATTAGTTCGCCTAAATACCTACAGAAACCCTTCCCTGGAACTGTGTCTGGTCATTGTGCTCACAGCACACAATAACAAACACTGTGATCTGCACCTGATAAATAAAAATATACCCTGCAACACTAATCAGGGCTGTTATGGTTTTTACATTTCAAACTTCTTTAATTTGATTTTGTTTGAGTTAGTTTAGATTCTGTTCTGTCTAGCTCTAATTCTGTTCTGTATCTCCTTGTGTCTCTGTTTTTGTCATACTTTGCATATAATTTGATAACACCAGTTGCTATTTACACTGTGACAAAATGTCCTTATAAACCGAGCCACAGAAATGGTCCAGAGTGATTTAGCATTTAGTCTCATTACTTAAACTGAAGCTTGAAAGTTAGGAACTTTTTTCCACAGATTCTAGCCCCAGAGCCCATGCGCAGTCTCCTCTGAGGGAAGCGAAAACTGCAGTCTGCGTAGGAGAGACCTTGCACTCCTCTTCAGGACTGGTTCACAAACAAAACAACATTTTATCTTTAAAAATATCAGCTTAAACATTTCAAATGATAAACTGTTTCTGCTGGATAGGACGGATGCCATCAGTGATATAAAGGCAGAGCAGAGCAAAAATGTTTTCTTGTTCTCCACTACCAAGTACATTTGTTTACTGCCCGTTTTTATTTCAGTAATAGTAAATAGAGATGCATGGTGTTTTAAACCAAGCACACAATTGGCAATGTGTCAATGAATTCTTTTAGATCTGAGTAATTTAATGAGGCAAATAACAAGAGGCAGGTTTGTGCATTCACGCTGCACTGGAATACTATTGCAACACCTGCACCAAACATACATGAGAAACTGTGTTAAAACCCAGTTCTCTTGCTTTTGATGTAGCACTTTGCTTGATTGATGCTGTTTTAAAATGGCAACTGTACTTGCTTTTAAGAATGTAAAGCATTCTGCTCCAATAAAGAGCAAATTATGTTATTCATGTTGTAAGTTTGACTAAAAGAAAAGCGAAAAAGAAAAAACAGAAGAGCAGATAAGCAGGTCTGTGTGGCTTAGGCTTTAGTCTTTTTCAGTAGTAGATTAATTTAATGGAATACTTTAAGCAGATCAAGCCACAGAGCTTGATGAAGGAATGATAAGCAGCTGCCGAACACTTCATCCCGCTCTGATAAATGAATAAACAAGAGTGAGGCATGCTCAGGCGCCGAGCGAGGCTTCAGGTGGACACGGAGTGTGTGTGTGTGTGTGTATGTGTGTGTGTGTGTGTGTTTGTGTGTATGTGGAAGGACTGGACCTGATATGTTTGTAATTACTTTGACACCAGGTGAGGAAGAGAGAAGATAGTGAAGGGAAAAAGAGAAATGGTCCTTTCAGCTTCTCTTTTCTTTTCTGTGGCCTCTGTAAGGCTTCTGTCCCCCCTCCACCAATTTTCCTATGACAGAGGCATGGTGACCTCACACCTCTCCAGCCCCATGAACATACAGCCCCGACCTGGTGGAAAGCTGTTGCCAAGGTAACCAAGCCAGCGAAAGAAATCACATTTCCATTACAGTCACTAAAATCCTGCATCCGGAGGGGCTGAATACCATCTTACACACATACACTCACACAGACACACACAGACACAGACACAGACACATACTTTCTTTCAATTACGCTCATGCACACAAACCCATTTCTTACACTCATGTGCATTCACAACACACAAAAAACACAAAGGATGCACATACACACATTTTCTTATACTCATGCTCCTGGCACACACACACACACACACACACACACACACACACACACACACACACACACACACACCAAAACAGGGGGTTACAGTGATAATCAGGA
>JBBPDC010011890.1:0-13390 GCA_037974485.1 Hemigrammopetersius urotaenia | reverse complement strand
TCTCTCTCTCTCTCTCTCTCTCTCTCTCTCTCTCTCTCTCTCTCTCACACACACACACACACACACACACTTTCTCTCTCTCACATACAAACACACACACACACACTCTTTCTCTCTCTCACATACAAACACACTATCCCTCTCTCTCTCTCTCACACACACACACACACACACACACACATACAGTCTCTCTCACATACACATACACACACACACACACACAAACATCTTCTCTCTCTCTCTCTCTCTCTCTCTCTCTCACAGACACACACACATCATTTCATCGCAGATTAACCTCGATCCAGCTTCAGCTGCTAACATCTGCGCGCGCATTAATAATTTAAACGAAGCACAAAGGATGTGCGCGCTCTGCGGATGAAACGGGACACATAACCTGCCACGCGCCGCCCTCCTGTGCGCGAGCAACGTAAAATAGGGACAGAGAGAGACAGAGAGAGAGACGCACATTTGAACGTTTTCAAGGCGTGCACGTGCAGCATTGGCGCGCCAAATGGGGTGCACTGCGGTCTACTGTGTCAAACGTACCAAACGGTCACGCGCAACGAGTCCCACGAGAGTTCATTGTAAAAACTCGAGCCTCTGACCTTCTTTCAATACGAGAGCACAACAACGCTGACAGTAAAAGACCCACCAGAGCACGAGCCAACCAGGAAGAAGAGCAGAATACCAAAGAAAAAGAAAGAAGACGAAAAGTAAAACACTCGTAAATACGCAGCGTTTGGACATTAAAGAGCTCTCTTACCTCCCGGGGTCTCGTGCTCCTCCTGCTCCTGATGATGCTGGTCCTGATGATGATGCTCTGCTGCTCTCCAGCTCTGCTCTCATCTCCCCTGAACGCACAGAGCGCGCGGAACACACACACACACACACACACACACACACTCACACACACTACACACTACACACTACACACTCACAAAACACACCCTCGCCGCACTGTCAGACCCCTACCAGGCACGCATCCACACGCAAATAATAACACGTAAATAAATAAAGAATTAAAACAAACGACTGTCGTCTAAAGGCTCGCCCGCGATTGGCCAGGGACGCTCTGACGTCACAGAAAGCCATGACGAAAGGAGGGCAGCAAATGAGCATCATGTAAAACATCAAGTACAACATCATAGCACTTAGATTACATTAGTCTACCTGACAGGGATGGATGGGTCGAGAGATGGATAGATAAACAACAAAATTAAAAAATAAAACAACAAAACATCATTCAGTTTAGACAGACACACACACACACACAAGGAGCTGGATTCAAACCCCCAACCTTGGAGCTGTGAGGCAACACCACTACCCACTGCACCACCATGGGTTCACGTTATCATTATTTTTTTTAATTATTATTTTTATTATTATTATTATTATTATTATTATTATTATTATTATTATTATTATTATATTATTTCATTCGCTGGAATTTGGCCCCTCTTCTTGTCCATGTGATGCAGTGGTAATATACATTGCGCCGACTGAATTTGTTTCAGTTTCCATAAAGATTATGTTTGTGTGTCTCCAAACATTGGTTTTATAGCAACCACGCAATCACACTTTGGGAATGCGGTCTAGTTATTATTATTCCTTTTGCCACTGGAATGTGGTGCCTCTTCTCCTCCTACACTTGTTTAAATATGGTCCTAGTCCACCATCTCTTTGATCGGTTGATCAGGGGCCGAGTATTGATTGTTTAAAAAAAAAAGATTTTTCTGGTCGAGTTGCATCTGTCATATACATCGAGAGAGCAGAGGGTTGAGGCGCCATAAAAATGTGTGTTGGAGAGAGAGTCTGTGACATGACAGCTATGGTGGCTGCAAGGTGACAAAGCATTGAGGAACAATTCAGAGTTCTAGACACAGCAGACCCAAACAGACTTCAAGACACTAAAGTTAAGTTATAAAACATTTACATTTATCAGACGCGTTTATCCAAAGTGACTTTCATTCTCTAACTACAGGGGACACTTTCCCTGGAGCAACTTGGGGTTAAGGGTCTTGCTCAGGGACCCAGTGGTGGTCTGCTGAAGGTAGGATTCAAACCCATGACCTCTCAGTCTGGAGGCAAGTATCCGACCCACTGAGCTACCTCCACTCCAACAGGCCATGTGTTATCATCAGCCTGTGAATGTGGCTATGTGCACTTTCAGCCATCTTTAGCCATACATTCCTTGGCAAGAGACAGCGAGTTACCTCCACCGTGGTGCACAGTACACAGACTGAAGAGAATTAGATGAGGTGCTGGCTTCTTATTATGTTCTTAGTAGAATTAGTTTTTTTCACACAAACCTTTTTTGGCCAAAAAGTGCAAAGAGACCATTTTGTCATGTGTGAACACACCACAGCACAAAATTGTTCTGTACAATTGATCCATTCACCAAATGAAGCAGTGGACAAATAGGAACACAGTGCATGGGGAGCAGTGTGTGGGGATGGTACCTTGCTCAAGGGAACCTCAGTGGTGCCAGTGTCAGTCCTGGGGTGATCAGGTGTCTCAGAACACTGGTTTTATAGCAATTACGTAATCACACTTCACATTTTTTCACATAAATGCAAACTAGTTGTGTATAAAATCCTCCCTAATGAAGAACACTGCACACCCCAAACTGCCTCATTTCCTTCAAGGTGGCCTCTCCCTCATAATGAAGGAGTTTGCTGCTAATTGGTGGTTCCCGGGTTGTCCCCCATGGACCGGGGTGCTTTGATGCCCAGCTCTCCACTGGAGCCCTGGACTCCCGAGCTGCTCGTTACAGTGGGGCACATCTGCAGCAGAGTGTTTGATGCACAGCCTCCTGTGACGCATGACTGGGCGAGCAAGCTGACCTTTCAGTGAGAGAGAGAAAGAGAGAAAGAGAGAGAGAGAGAGAGAACTGAGACATCTGAGTACAGTCATTAAAGCAATAGTTTCCAAAAACATTACTCAGTTTTATACGCAATGTGCACACCTTTAGTGTTGTTTTAGTATTAGCACTGGCTAATGTTGCTAATGAGTAATAAAAGCCTATACCCCAGCAATTAGCAAACTAGCTATACTGTATGTTGAGTATCAGGGCTGGACTGGGACCGGGGAGGGGGGTTAGTGCTGACGGGATTCTGCGCCGGGCCAAATTTACCAGTCCAGCCCTGTTGAGTATACAGATGTTATACAAAGCCAGAAACCACATCAACAGGTCCATTAGAGGTTAAAAAACATCTCCTCATGGTTTGAGGTGTATTATGATTGAGGCACAACGCTAATCTGTGTTCATTACTTCCATTACTTGTTGCAGCTTTTTTCCAGAGACTGGGAAGCATGGACCACCACAATATCAACACTGTATATAGCACCTGATTAATATAAACTGCCCATGACATACCCTCCGCATCAGCAACCATAAGGATACAGTTTGCTTTTCAAGGTTAGCATGTTGCACATAGCAACTAGCGGCTAGTCAGTAATGGTGGATAAAGCATAAAGTGCAAGATCTCACACATCTGGGTTATCAAGCATGTTGCATGTAGCAATTAAACAATTCCAAAATCAAAATTTGTGCCCCCCACCTCAGTGCCACCCCTCACTTCAATGCCCCCCTTTAGCTATCCACCACAAATACAATCTAGCTTGAGTGCTAAAACTATGACCGCTCTATGACCGAACTCTATGACTAAGGAAAATGTAAATTTGATATTTTGCCAAACAAATCATTTTAAGAGCCTTGCAGCTGCAGCTGAAGGATGATGGGTAATTAGTGGGAGAGTTTAGGCTGGAAATAATGGCAGATGCTGATGGAAGTGAAATCAGTAGACTGCAGACAGGGTCCAGTCTCAGGACACTCTATAGAAGTTTATAGTTTCTTTTCTAGCATGAGATCAAGCACACGATCTGTTATCTACAGTGTTTTAGGTGGATATAGAGCATTTCCAAGGTAAAAGAATTCAGGACGAGAACAATGAGTACTATAGATCTACAGAGCCTCAGATGAACCGTTGGAAACTGACTGTAGTCAGTAGTCATGTAGGCACTGAGCTCAAATTCTGTATCTACTGCTTTGGACAACACTATAGAAAACCACTGACCAAAACTGCAGACAAGCCCAGACAAACAGCTCAGGCTTGCTGGAAGTTTTCCATCAAATTATATGATCGGACAATTTATCAGCGATTAAACAATTAGAGTGAAAAGTAGAGTGTAAAATATTTACATGATTATCCTAATGTTCCCCCCTGCTTTAAAAATATAAGAAATAGGGATCTGGGTGAGTAAAAACACAACAACAATACATCTGTAGAATTTGGTAAAAAAAACACAGATTTTTATCAAAAATAATCTCAGCGTTGTTGGATGAACCTTGTCGCCATTTTAGTCACAGATGCCTCTGTGATTTAAACACACATTTCATACCATTCCCACAGCTTTCAGACTCCCAGTGAAATGAAATGCTCCTCTCAGGACGTGTGTGTGAGATCCATTTAGCTGCTGATCAATTTTGAGGAGCCTGTTTAAGTGTTGGAACACAAAATCATCATACTATGCTAATGAGAGGCTCATACCGGACAACAGAACTTGGACATGTAATCTAAATAAGAAGCAGACCGCAGTATTGGCTGTTTCTGTGCTGACCCTATGGGACAACTATAGCAGAAGATGGCTCCATTACCAAGGAACACTTGAAAAAGCATGAATGATCTTAGACCAGCAGGTTGCCAAATGAATCAGGGCCCTTATTGTCATGGCTGGTGGCACCTTGGTTTACAAAAGTTTTCAAGTTTTCATCATCATTGCCCAGTTCACTGATTAAATATTAAAACAAATTTGACTAGACTGAGCAAAATCCCAGAAATAACCAATAATTTATGTTGATTTTAATGCAACAGCGCTTGCCACTGCACTTTCTCTCAGATTTGTTCAAGCACACTGACAGGTTCCTTCTGCTAGAATCATTATTTCTGCAATACAGTATGTAATTTTTTTTATTCAGCTTCACTAATTTGGCTTCTTGCTGGGTAACTCTTCATGATCATCCACAAAGGCTTTTTGACAAATGAGCCAAGGCTATTCAGCACTAATTAGATGTAGTAGATGTAGTGTCTGTAATGTTTGAGTCATGGCTGGCAGTGTGGGAGCTGCTAAAGCTGAGATTTAGCTCCGATTCAACACTGAATGTGTGTGAGCTGTTCTGAAAGCTGAATACAGGACTGCACACGAGAACTGAGCGTCTCTCTCATTCTCTTTCTTTTTCTCTCTGGAGTACGCAAGACTAATTTGAGTCAGTTATCTTGGTCTGTTTGAAGAGAAACCCGAATGGTGTTGAGTGGGACTCTGTGCTTCTTGCTGATGTGGGAACAGAGAGGAGATCTTGTAATTTAGAGCGGGAGCTAACTGCTCGTATTATCTGGGTTTATAAGGTACAGCATGTGCAGAGGTATGTACAGAGGTAGGAACAGGTCAATGAGTCAAAACAGGTGAATCCCAAGTCCAGTTCTGAGTCAATACAGGCAACCCCCAATACAAGTAAGTTCCAAGCTGAGTTCTGATTCAAAACTGGCAAGTCTCAAATATTTTCCAGAGTCAATACAAACAAATCTTGCCAAGACTCGTGTCATGTATAAAGTCAAATTTCACATCAACCAAGGCATGGGTTTAGTCAAGTCCTACGTTTCACACCAAGTCGTTTAAGAAAGTTTGGGTGGTAGTAGGATTAAACACTTGCCTGTAAACCCACTGACCACAGAGTAATAGGGTCAAAAGCCCACTTTCTACCATTGTGTCCTCCAGCAAGACACTTAACCCCCCAGAGGTTGCTCCAGGTGTCCCTGTAACTAAAGATGATAAGTCACTATAGGTATAGGTATCTGCCAAATGCTGTAAATGTGAATGCCATCTTAAAACTGAGCATCAAAAAGTATGGCAACAATAATACATTCAGTTTGACGATAACATGTAACTTATCGTTTTCTAAGTGCTGTCCATCCTGGCAAGCCAGCCATATAAGGGTCAGTTGTGTGATTTTAACACAGTAAAATAAATACTTCTGGCTATAAACTAACAACAGCTGCTAGTTTGTACTAAAATTAGATGGCATACAGTGGGAACCAACATATCCCACTGAATGAAGTTCTCAGAAAAGTGAAGATTAAATGGTGGGAATACTGGACCCCTGTGTTTATGGCTGACCTGTTGAATTTGATTCTGAAAAGACCTTGTGTCTGTATGTACGCACACACTCACACAGTCTATCTCTCTGTCTGCATTCTGGTTGTGAGATGGGAATCAAAACCCAACAGAGAGTCCAGAAGTTTTACTGCAGTGCAGATGACAGGCTGAACCGCCCACTCCGCTCAGAGTCTGATCTGAAGGAAGAGTTGAAGTTAGAGGAAAAAACAGAGGACACTTGAGTGCATGAAGAATAAAGAGAAGTGCAACTCACATAGTGAGGACAGTTAGTCTGTAGCTATGGAACACAAGTCTCTGGGGGTGGGAGGTAGCTCAGTAGGTAGGATACTTGCCTCCAGACCAAGAGGTCTTGGGTTCGAATCCTACCTTCAGCACCACCACTGGGTCCCTGAGCAAGACCCTTAACCCCAGCTGCTCCAGGGAGAGACTGTCCCCTGTAGTTACAGAATGAAAGTCGCTTTGGATAAAAGCGTCTGATAAATGTAAATGATGTTTTGGAAAACTGACGGAGGATTCACTTTATCAGAAAAAGGCCCTTTCACAGACGTGCAAAATGCCCATGCCCTAGCATGGAGAAAGAAGGGTTGATCCCAATATTGGAAGACATCTTCAAGAAACAGGGGAAGAGTGGAGGGACCCCCATGACCTTGGTTTTTGTACTTGCTTTGAGTATGCTTGCGAATACATACTTTTTTGTTTTTATGTATAAGTATTCAAAATATGCGTGTAATTTTACATGGCTGTCTGCCCTGGAAAAGTAGCTCAGTTTTTGTTTCCCTGCAACCATTCAGCTTAAGAAACAAACGTTCCTGGAACAAACTGCAAAAGTGCAAACACACAGCAGTGTGGACAGCCAGCCAGATGCTCATTAACAAATTGCAGATACCTATGCTATTCATAAATCAGCGTGTAAACAAGATCTCCTCTGTCGTTCTGTAGGCTCCTAGATCAACAATACTAATGATGCACTGAAAACACTAATAGAGCAGTTTGCATTGGTGGTGGCACTAAAGTAATGTTAAAAGGACTTTGTGAGACATGATCAGCTGGTGTTCATTTCACATGCTGTGTTAGCAGCTGAGCTAGCCAACATACTTTATCTAGGTGGTGTTCCGCTGGGCAGCGCTGGTGGGAGATTTTGGATAAAACAATGGGCAGCAAACAAAAGAGCAGCAAAGCGAAGCTTCAGTTTCCCTCGAGAGCCTCCACTGTAACAAAAAAGCATGATTCACTGTATGAATAAGGACCAGAGGCGACAATTATAAGGACCTGAACAGTACGATATATATATAATATCCACTCACTGACTATGTATATAAATAATATATATGAAATATGTACTTATTAACTAAGTGTTATATATGCCTATTGGCTGTTAATGTATAATATCCACTTTATTGACTGTATATATGATATATGTGATATATATGCTCACTGACTGTATATATAACACACTCTAGATGCATGTAAAACTCATGGGTTTAACCATATGAGCAGATAAAAGTGAACTGTAAACCTCATCCATATCGCAGGCCCTGCCTTTCCTCTCTTCTCTCTTTGGGAATTTCTCTGAGGAGCAGCTCTTTCTGTCCTCTCGGCTCAGACCGAGCAATTCGATTGGCCACTGTTCAGTCTCTCCAGCAACGGTTGTCCAATCAGCAGCCCCGGATCCGCCTGGTTTAACAGAGCACCATCTGGAGCGTGGGGCTGCTGCGAGTGTGAGGGATGAGAAGGCTCCTGAGGAGCTTTAATTAACGGGCCGCTCCAGAGGGGCTCATACGGCGCTTTACTTTCCTTTGATCCCTACAAATCACTCATTTCATACATGCAGCTAGTGTTTTTCCTCATTAGGATAAACACAGAGACCCACAAATGTCACAGATACACTCCAGCAGTGCGTTTGGATGCCGTAGCTTCAATAAACACTAATAGGCACTAATAATATAATAATACTAATAATAATAATAATGAAAAAGGGGCTGTAAAATTTCACTGTTTGGGAGTTTCACTGTTTGGGAGACCTTCAATACATGATTGAGGTGTAGAGGACACTATTGCCTCTTTTCCACTGGCAATAGGAACCAAGACGTACCCTGAATAAACGTTTTTCAAAATAAGTTACAAACAAAGCGAGCCGAACTCAAGCTGCTCTATGGCAGGGCCAAAAATGGGCCGCAGCCGAGCTGACTGCTTTGCTGCTTTCTGGTCCCTGTTTTGGGATGAACAGCCATAAACTGTGAGGAGAGAACTGTGCTGCTAATGCTTCAGAAACTCTGTTACCGGGCTGAGATACACTGGAAACTCATTTAGTGTCATTGCAGTACAGTTCAGGTTTATGGAAAAGTGCCTTATTACTATAGGAGGGGGAGAATTCTGAGAAGTAGATAGCTAGAACTAGATAGTTCTAGATAGCTCTGCTTAAGCAGCTCAGACACCAGCGGTGTCACGGCTGAGGGCCATTATTGGCCACCGTGTTTTTGTTTGGACTCTTATTTTGCCTTGTTTTGATTTGTCACATGTTTTGGTTCCCCACCTGTTTCCTGTCTGCGTCTCCCAGGTGTTCCGTGTTTTCCCCCAGTCTTGTCCTGTATTTAAGGTCTGTGTGTGTGTCTACCCGTTGTCGGTCATTGTCCTTATTATTTCCTTAGCTGTTCTTTTGTGGAGTTGTGAATCCTGTAGTGTTGTGCTTACGGCCACCGTGCCTTTTGTTTTGTTCCCTTTGAATAAATATCCAATACGTCATGGACTTCTGTTATCCAGACTCTTTGGTATTACAAGGCAGTTCAGGGTCCTGGAGATTCCACCCCATGGACCCTGACAATATTGTATATTTGTTGTGTCCACTTTGCTGCTGTAACAATTTCCCACCCCTGGGATTAATAAAGGGATCTGTTTTCTCATGCAGAAAATTATATTACCACACACACTATGCTGTATACACTAACTGCTGTAGTCAATGTTGTGGATGTAAATCTAATACCTGAAGCAGCATGTAAAGCTGTAGCCATTCAGGGCATAACACTGCGTGGCAGAGCCCAGTGTGACACCTGGCAAACACCCACCGAGAGCCAAAATGCTACTATGCTCTTAATAACACACCGCACACCAAGAGATAATTGACCTGTCAGAATGACTGACAGGAGCAGTGTGTGTGTGTGTGTGTGTGCGTGCGCGCGCAACAAAGAAAGCTTGCGATAAAGATGTGCCGTAGAATGAATAAAATCTCAATTGGGGATGAGTTATTTTAGAAAAGGAGAGAGAAAATGACAAAAAAGACAAAGAGCTCTCTCGCGGGAAGACTTGGAGTATAGACCTGCTTATGAATATGTGTAGCGGTCGAAAAAAAAATTCTAAATGACACCTCTCTGTACATTAGAATTCATCTAACCCCTGTCACGCACACACACACACACACAGACAGATACACAAACACACATACTCATTCACACATGCTACATAAGTGCTTTCAAATCCAATCTCTCCGCAGACAGAGGAGTCTGTTGGCACGGTAACCCCCGGCTCATGAATACGGACACCAAACAGTTTTAATCAACTGCAGCCATCGACTGGGCAGAAACTCATTTACATCTGAAATGGAGGCTGGAGAGGAAAGCAGAGGGACTTGAAGCAAAGGACAAATGGAGAGAGCAGTGGAGAAATGGATGTATACTGAATGTATACAGTAGACGAATGTTAAGAGTTCATTTTATGGTAATGATGCCGGTAAGGCTATGGTTGACTGGGGTAAGGTCAATAGGATTAGCTCTATGGTGAGAACACTGCCAGAAACAAGGCAGAATAAAACAAAAAATCTGGGTAATCTCTTTTGAGCCTCGCCTTTTTTTTGTAAAGTCATGAAATCAGGCAATCAGCTTGCTCCACACTAACTGGAGAGTTAGAATCTTCTCTTACATGCTAGAAGTTTCAGTAACTAGAAGCTACAAAGCCAAACTGACAGATGAGCTGCAACTCCCCCCCTCCTACTTACAATGTGAAGTTTTCTTCAAGGTAGCAGCGGTTGCGCAGTAGCCCCGCCCACAGCTGCACGCCGATGATGCCGAAGATGAAGAAAACGAAGAAGCAGAGCAGGAGAACGTTCCCCAGCATGGGAAGAGTGTCCAACAGCAGGTTCACCAGGATCCGCATACCTGCACACAAGCAGCAGCTTTAAAAGGCCTGTGTCTTCTATTCTTCTATTCTTTATTATTTGTTTCCCCTGTATAACCTCACTTATAGCAGAAAATGTGTTAGACATTTCTTTACTGTTATTTACATATTAGTATTATAATGAATGCTTTTAAAAATTCCAAGCAGAATTTATTTATTTACAGTTTCTATCCGCACTACACACTCACACACACCCCTTCCAGCCACCCCCACACTCACACACACCCCTTCCAGCCATTTCCACACTCACACCCGCGTCACCCACCCCCACACTCACACACACCCCTTCCAGCCATTTCCACACTCACACCCGCGTTGCCCACCCCCACACTCACACACACCCTTTCAAGCCATCCCCACACTCACACCCGCGTCACCCACCCCCACACTCACACACACCCCTTCCAGCCATTCCCACACTCACACCCATGTTGCACACACCCCCCCCTCACACCCCTGTCGCTCACCCCCACACTCACACACACCTCTTCCAGACATCCCCACACACACATACGCATGATTGGTCTTTTCACACCAGGCATTTTTTTCTGCTTGTTTTTAGGATCAGAAATAGAAATATCATTCCTCATTTTGACTTTTTAACAAAACCTTTTTTAAAAAAAACACCAACATTTTTAAAGCTCTCTACACTATTAAATGAGATACCGGGTTTCCCTGAATATGTGAGCTCATTAACAAATAACCTGCAGTTTCCTGTGTACTCTCTGTGCCTCTGGCTTTGTTCTTGGTCATTTTCATGTCAGTCTTGGGTGCGTTTCCTGCGTTAGCTGTGCTTATTCCTGCGTTTTGAGGGAAGAGGAATGAGGCTGTTGTGACTGGGACCCCTTAAATATTTATTGACCCCCTCTCAGAGATACTGACAGTGAACAGTTCCCATGACTCATGAGAAGATCCAGTTTCTCAACATCACAGGGTCCAACATCATAGATGTCACTCAATAGTTCATGACCACCCTTTTCATTCTTCACCACCTGTAACATGATACATCGATCCATCCATCCACCCATTATCTGAGCTGCTTGTTCCTAACCAAGACAGAACACCAGTCCACCACAGGACAGTGACATATAATTATTACATTTTTATAATCTTATACAGACAGTGTAAAGTAAGCACCAGATGACGACGAAAAATTAGTTAAGATCACATGAGTCTGGATTCCCATAAAATTCTTCTTTTTAAAAATGCACAAGTGCTTATTGTGTAAATTAGGCCAGAAGTTGCTGTCTATCTATCTATGTATCTATGTATATATGTATCTATCTATCTGTCTGTCTGTCTGTCTGTCTATCTGTTGCATAAGACTGTATGTATGGGCTCCTGTGTTGTTGTCTATGATCTGTAATTTGGGGTCTTCAGAGAGAGGAGACACCGTGTTTGTCCTACAGCAGCTGAATAACTGTTGGCCCTGAGCTTGTCTCAGGCAGACTGTTTATAAAGCTACATTCACTAGTTTCCACCAGTAAGCAGTTGCATAATCTGTACACCATGAAAATGAATGCAAAATAATCTGCTCTTGTAAGGAACACTGTTTTTAGTTTGGCTGTCAGCAAAATGGCTCTTTACTGTCACAGCAGGCAGCTCCTGACAGCCCTGAGCGACAAAACCCATCAGGTTTACTAACAAAAGCAAGGAGTGTGTATGTATCTATGTGTGTGTGTGTACTTTGTAAAGCTCTGCTGAGACTGAATGAAGGGTGTGTGTCTGTGCTAATTGGAGAAGTGCAGTGTATGATTATCGCGGTGTGTGTGTGCACGTGTGTATAAGTGTGTGTATGTGTATGCACTGAAATTCGACATGGAACCAACAAAACACTGATGTATAGAATCAGAGAGAGAGAAGGGAAAAAGAATGAACGAAAATGAAAGAAAGAGAGAAATACAGAGAAAAAAAGGAGAGATGTACAGGAGGGGGAAAAAGAGGGGGGGGGGTGGTAAACTGGCAGTTGCAGAGTGAGTGAGGCTGCATCTGCAGTATGAATTTTTCAACACTGTGTGAACACTGATCTTTTCACATATTCCATATTTTAATATGGACTTCTAGATCAGATCCATCTCTAATACGCAGTCATGAGACTGCAAGGTCTGAGCGGACGGGTCATCATCCAACATCAGAGGCTTTAACTTGATAATACAAACGTGCAAATGCTGGTTATTTCTGACTCTGATTTCTTCACAGCCAAACTGGCCAATGGCCAGGCCTTGTAGAGTATTTAAAATTGAAAACTTGAAGCTCACACTGTGGCTTAATCAGGGCTTTATTTGTGAAAGAATGAATCAGATCTGGGGTTCTTATACTTCTCTAGATATAAACAGAAATTAAAGCAATTATTTCTATTTGAAACTATAATTTCATATCCCATATATGTAACATATGGGAGTGTGTCATGCTGCATTAGCATACACACTTTTACTGCGCAGAAAAATGAATATACACTACACTACACCATACTAATAATACACTACACTAAACCACACTAATATTTTGATTGTACATCACTACTAATGTCATATAATGTTTACTTACACACATGCCAGGGAAGGGGATCAGATCTGAGCAGAATATCGTAAATGAGAAATAAAGCTTGTCACACAGCCCAACGCTATAGAGACGGTTGTTGATCTGTTGTTTTGCTGCAACAGAACATCTTAAGTGTGGTGTGTGTTAGGAGTGTATGGTGTATTTTGTGGCAAGTTGAAATGCAGCTCTGTACCCCAGGCTGCTCATTACAGGAGAACTGCGTGTGGCATAATTGAGTATGAAAGAGAGAAAGAGAATAAGAGGGGAGAGGGAGGCACAGCTGCAAAGGGGGGGCGGGGTAGAGATAGACTACAGAGATGAAGGGAAACTTGAGGAGAGGAACAGTTGAAGATAAAGTGATGGAAAAACGCAGGAGAAAATTATTCTAATGATGAGGGACACAGCCCTGCCCACTAGACAGGGGTTAAATCGATCGATCGATAGATAGATAGATAGATAGATAGATAGATAGATAGATAGATAGATAGATAGATAGATAGATAGATAG
>JBBPDC010011881.1:0-13392 GCA_037974485.1 Hemigrammopetersius urotaenia | reverse complement strand
CGCGCGTTACTGCGGTGAAAAGGATTTTAAAAACCTGCGTTAACGCGCGATAAAATAATTGTCGGCGTTAAGTAAATTATGCACTAACGCGATAATAACGCGTTAACTTTCCCAGCCCTAATTATATTATATTGTCACGCTTTATTTCTTCAAGAAATTAAACTCAGCAAACAGAAACGAACATGTTTCGTGTGTTCTTTGTAGATGTGAACTCAAATCTGTGTGCATATACACTGCTTAGCCACAATGTTAAAGCACAGGCAAGTGAAGTTGTTGTTTTGGAAGCAATAAGGAAATAGGGGCGGGGGGGGGGGGGGCGAGGGGTTCCGCTGGGGAGCCTTGGGTCCTGCATTCATGTGGACGTTACTTTGACAGTCTCTTACCTAAACATGTCTGCAGACCAAGTTCACTCCTTCATGGCATCAGTGTTCCTTGATGCCAGTGGCCTCTTTCAGCGAGATAATGCCCCCCTCCACCCTGCAAACACTGTTCAGGAATGGTTTGAGGAACATCACAAAGAGCTGTTGTCTCATCCCAAATTCCTAAGATCTCAATCTGATGGACCATCTGTGGGATAAGCTGGACAAACTAGTCTGACTCATTGGAGGCCCCACCTCACAAACTGCTCACATCTTGATGGAGTCCAGGCCTCGAAGAGTAAGAGTTGTTTTGGCTGCGCAAATGGAACTGCACCATAATACACAGGTGACTTTAATACACAGGTAGACAGAACTAGACTGACAGACATACATACTGTACATTGTGTATTATTTACCTGTAGTTTACCTGCCAATAAAGACAATATTACTATTGCTGTGATTATTACTATTACTATGACTAGAAATAATGATATAATAATATGAAGAACAATCATTTCCATCATCATCATCATTGTTGTTTATAAAAGTAGTTGGAATAATGGCAATAATAGAAATAATGTGGCAGGTAAACTATGGGTAAATATTTTACACATGTACAGTGAGAACAATAGTCACCATTGCTATTATGATTACTATGATGATTAACATTGTTATTATTGTTGTTATTATTATCCACGGAAACAAAAAAAATACAAGATTCATAATAAAAATATATATATATAAATAAATATGATTATTTTTGCCAATCAAGATTAATGAGGACAAACGAAATTATTCACTTACAGGAAAATAGTAAGAACAAGTTAAACAAAAAGAACAATAGCATGATTGTTTCTATTTTAAAGAAGATAAACGCTTGGTTGTAAGTAAATGTAAAATAATTTGTGTAAGGTAAGTAATTAGTGAAAAAAGGGAAATGCTGGTGAACTGTGGTAACCCCTCCCCCTCCCCTCCCCCTTTGATCTCGGGGGCGCGTGAATTCCATTCCTAACATTCCAGGCTCAGCCGCGCTCGAGGATGTGAAGTGTCGATTCAATTTACGATTCTATGAATCAACGATTCATTCAAGTCACTAATCAAGAGCTGTTTAGTTTTCCTTCACTTCCACATACAGTTGTGCTGTTATTTCAGTTGTATTGACAATATCCAGACAATAAAATATTGCTAAACATTTCATAAATGCCACAAAAAGGGCTACAGACAAAAACGCTCCGTTCATTTGGACATGTGACGCATTTCAACCGATTCGCTGCAATGAAGCGGTCTAAAAGGAAACGATTCACTCGTGCAGCTCTCAGTCGAACTGGAGCTGTGGAGCAAGACGGAGTCTAGAGAGAGGAGAAAATGAAATAAGCATACATTTACAACCAGGACCTGGACGGCTCAGGCCCAAACACACGGAGAGCAACAGCTTCTAGACGAAGTGAAAGAATAAGCAAGGTAGGTTAAGGCTTTTTCAAAATAAAATCACTCTATTGGCGAGTTCTCTTCTGGTAAAGTGATGTCTGCCTGTATGTTCTAATGTTTAAAACATTACTTTAATCAGGTATGTTGGCTCCAAGTACAAGAAATTTGAGTTCAGATTGATATCAGAAGTATGTAGAAGAGAAATAGTTTAGGAGGGACTCTTTTTAATCCGTTTTTTCGACTTTAATTTATTTGGTCATTTTGGCTATAATGGACCTTCTGTAGGAATTAAGGTGGAACGGAAAAGTTAAAATTGTATTTAAAAATCTTTGTCTTATTGATTTGTTTGAGTCAGATTCTACCAAAGAGTGCCCCGTTTGTCAACACAAGCTTGACGTTGTCTTATTCTACCAAAACAACTTTTTGAAAATGTATCATATTAATTGATTATGAAGACCTTTGTAGTTTCAAAGAAGCTTTCTGTTGTCTGTTTACTTTCTGTATAGCTGGATAAGTATGTTTACATCAGTCATCTTGCATTGTCTTTCGCTGAAAACCGTTCATTATATGTGTGCGGTGTGATTATAGTGTTTGACTTTTGTCTGTTGATCTCCATTCAGGTCTTCTCCACCTAGTGCATACCTTCATATAATACAATGAGAATGGAAGAGGGTTCAGGCACAGTCCTGCACCGACTAATCCAGGAGCAGCTTCGTTATGGAAACCCCACGGACACTCGAACCCTCCTGGCCATCCAGCAGCAGGCCTTGCGGCGAGGAGGAGGTGGCAGTGGAGGTGCTGGATCTTCTCAGTCTTCTTCTGAAAGCCTCTCCCAGGAGGAACCTCAGTCTCCAAAGCTTTCTGCAAGACAGGAGCCCCAGGGCCAGGAGCACCAGGGTGATTTCCTGCACTCAGAAAGCTACCAGCTCTTTCCCCACTGCCATGAGCAGTTGCCCACTTATGAGCAAGCCAAGGCGCACTCGCAGTATTTGGCATCCCAGTGGTACCACAGTGGACAACCTAGCAAGGACTACGACCCGGGTGCCATGCAGATCTATGAAGACGAGAGGTGGGACGGGAAACTTGGCCATGCCAGGTCACTCAGTGAACGGTTAATGCAGCTGTCGCTCCAGCGTAAAGCTTCAGGCGCCCTCCCAGCCTCCATCATCTCCTCTGGGAGCTTCCCCCAGATATCCAGCTACCACACCAACCAGCACCAGCACTTGGTACAAGGGGCCAAGGATGAACATGGCCCTTGGCTTGAGTACCCATATCCCCTTCAGTCCCAGGCAACAATGCTGAGCCCCACTCAGGAGTACGAGCCTTTCTACATTGCACCTCCACCACCTTTCCACAGCCAGCACAACAGGTACAGGATATATGGATCATCTAATTTACAACATTGTCCTCCCAACTTCTTCATTAGTTTTAGCAACTACACTTTTCTGAGCAGCGCAGAACAACTGCTTGAATAATTAAAAAAAAAAAAAAATCAATTAAAATTTCAAGTTAACAAATTTAAAGCATAATTAGTCATGTTTGGTTATATGTAATGTATAAAAGTAAATAACGTTGTACACAATTCTTGGTATGTTTAGACAAATTTAATGTTGTGTTCTGAAAATGTTAATTTTGTATTTTTGCTGTATTGATCTCCCTTAATAGTGTAAGAGCTGTCAAAAATTCTGCATCTCCAAAATACAGGGTATTGGTAGTATTTCATATTTTCATATTTTTGCTATATCAATTTCCCGTAATAGTGGAAAAACTGTTAAACTTTATATCTCTAACAGGTTTACAAACGAAGGAAACCTTTGTAGCAACATTTTATTAGTTATTAATTTATTAATTTGATAATGTTGACATTGGTCTGTTCGTTGTGAACTTCATGCACAACGTAAAAGCAGCTGGCAATGTCAAATGATACAAAATCAACTAAAATGGACATACAAGGTTTTGGCTTGACGTTATGTATGCCATACAAACTTCTCGCTTTATCACTAACTCCTCTCATACAGAAGCCATTTCTATTACTGCATGACCGTATCTTTGTTTACACAACATTCCATTACTGATAGTAATTGTTTAAACATGATTTTTCATTGAAGGGTGGGAGATATGGACAAAATATAATAAAATGATACGAGGCATGACATTTCGTGATTAAAAGATCCAGTGGTTCCATACAGGAAAGTTATCTAAAACTGAATACAGTGTGTGTTGAAGTTAATCAAATTTAACAGATTGCTCTTTTTGTAGTGGAACATTGAGTTCCTCTGGGTTCCTCGAGTCACAATATGCTCAGAGGGGCGCAGTGTTACATAT
Organism: Hemigrammopetersius urotaenia; assembly: GCA_037974485.1. Classification (NCBI taxonomy): domain Eukaryota; kingdom Metazoa; phylum Chordata; class Actinopteri; order Characiformes; family Alestidae; genus Hemigrammopetersius; species Hemigrammopetersius urotaenia. Next base: position 9,280 of record JBBPDC010011881.1, on the reverse strand, counting down.
TTATCACATTAATAATGATATATATATCATATTGGCCAGCCCTACGTATCCCGTAAGCTTTAGAGTTTGAAATAGTTAGACTCTTCCATCATCAGTTCGCTCATGCTTTGACGTCGTGCCTCATGGTGACTAATTAATGGGCGGCTCGTTGGAATGAATGAGTGAATTCCTTGGGGCATGTTTTGACGGGTTCATTAATAATTTATCTTTCCATTTAGGTTCGTTCCACCTGTGCCGTCGCCTGAAGCACGCCATGTGTTCTCGAGCGCGCCTCCTGCAGGCAGGGAGGCGTTAAAACTGGGCTGCAACCAGATGGAGCTCCTGATGAAGGAGAACGAGAGGCTGAGGCAGGAGCTGGAGGGTCATGTGGAGAAGGCCACCAGGATTCAGAAGGTAAAGGCGTAACTCCATCGGACCACTAATGCAGAATTGCACTAATTAAACAGCTTTAAAAGAACAGAAATAAATTGTTGTGTTTAGTTGTGTGCAATGTAATTGATTTTACAATATAATAGTTATGCTTTTAAACTGTTCTGTAATTCTTGGGGAGTCCATTCTTGTGGACTCCTGGCAATTTTTAGGGTTCGGGCTTATTTATGGCTGTTTCGAAATGTACATTTTCATTAAAAAAAATACCTACGTGGTATTAGGTTTATTCCTTGGTGAGGCAGATAATGAGCAGGTTAAATAAGCAAAAATATTCGCATGTAATATAAAACTGTACTCGAATTGTAGAAAGCTCTTGTGGAGTCCTTAAAATGTTCAGGCTTATTATAAAACCCTGAAAAGGTTTTATAATAAAACCAGGGGAATAATGTCAAATACTGAACATTAGACGTGAAATTAGGTTTCTTCCCAGGTAAGATTAAGGAGAGTAAACACATCCACACCCTTCTCTCGTACCATTTCTTATCATGTTTCAGTCCGTCGCATCCGGAGACAAACTGAGCAGGCCAGCTAGTCGACTTAGCTGAGAATTATGCAAATTATTATTATACAAATCTATAATAATAATAATGCTAAAACAACACTCATTACTGTTAAGATTCAAGATTCTTTGTCACATGCATAGTTATACAACACGCAGTGAAATATGTCGACAAGAACAATAATGGCGGCGCTAATCATGTGTTTATCTATAAGGAACACTTTTACTACAAAATTAAGAGTTCTAAGTGATGAGGTCACTAGAACCACTACAGCTGGACTGACTGACAGGCAGACTGTTTCACAGCCATGTGTTTAACTTCTGAGAGGGTTACGTCAGTGTAGCTCAACTCTCTCTCACTCTGAAGGAATGATAATTACAGAGGACTGAGACACTGCCCTGTGTGAACTCGCCCCATTTTAAATACAGCGTCTCATCATTTCTGTCTGACTGTTCCCACACCTTTCTCTCCAAAGCCAATGCAGGTGGGGGATGGGGGATTCACTCACAGTGTTTGATAGAGTATTCACCCTCCATCTCTGACCCTCTCTCTGTGTAACAGTTGGAGCAGGAGATCCAGCGGATATCTGAAGCCTACGAGACGCTGATGCAGGGCTGTGTGAAGAGAGAGGCTCTGGAGCAGACGCTGAGGAACAAGCTGATGGCTGAGGTTAAGAGACTGCAGGAACTCAACGTGGCGCTCAAAGGTACACATAGCACCACATGAGACCTTAAAATAACTGGGTAAAAAACAGATTTATATTCAAATGTTAAGCACAATAAACACAACATAATGCAATTAAGTTAATTTAATGCTTTAGATCACCTTAAATTTTGCTGTGTGGTTAATATAGACAGAAGACAAGTAAAAAAGCCTTTTTTGTGCAAGTAGTTTTCATGTGTGCCGTTTGATTCTCACTCTTACAGACAGCCTGGAGAACACCAGTGCTCAGGCAGCGAAAGACGTGGAAGCTGCCGACCAAAACCAGCACCTCATGTCCAAGCTTCTCATGCAAAGTGAGTATAATCAATATAGCAGTAAACAAGGGTAAACCCATAATACTAGGTTGACTAACAAATACTGAGTTAAAAAGGGCACTTGGGCCAAAATTTAATATTTTGGGGAGCTACATGTCCTTTGGCAGATACTCAAGGGCAGTTTTCGCCACTAACTGGCAAATGCAGAAGGAAGCCAGATTGAGAACATTACTGCTCGGAAACCGAATGTCTAGTCTATTTTAATTAGCCAATCCATCAGTGTGTCTGGGGGGATCCCTGTGGTTATATGTGAATTCTATCAAACCAATGAGGATGAGGGTTACAACTGTGTTTTAAATAACACAACAAATAACAATTAACTCGTTTTGGGCCGGAGTAGCGTGTTTGGAGTCTGAGGTTCGGTTCTTTAACACTGGAGGTAATGTAGCTAAAAGTAATGAAAAGGGCAATTCCACCCATTTGTATACTGCAGGCATTCCCACTCTCCTTAAACTGTCAGATCTCTAATATACTTAGGTGGTTTCTGACACTGTACAATGCAATACCTATGAATATGAACTGATGAAATGCAGGCTTTATTGTTTAGGACTGACCTGTATACTGTCTGGAAGAATTCCTGACCGCTGTGGAAAGCTGCTTTTCTGTTGTCACTTTGCTGGAAGAGGAAGCGTGTTTGTATTCTTTAACTCAGGAATTTGAGTCATATAACAGCGTCTTAGTACGCCAGGGTGGTCAGGGGGAGTGTTAGACATGATGCATGACCTTTTGTCCGGAAAGAAGAATCCTGAGGGACAGTCCAGCACTGTCCAGGGACCCTGGGGACTCATCTTTAGCGAACAGATCAGCCTTTGTTCTCCGGTACTCGTCTTTCATAAGTGTTGCGGCGGCTCTTGGGGTTATTGGGGGAAATTTGGGTTAATGGTGGGAAACAGATGAAGGAATGTTAGGCTTTGAGGATGTGGGTCAGAGGGAGGGTGCCTCGCCTCTTTTCTCCTCCTCCATCTCTCCTGCATTCCTCGGGCTCTTGTGTAAATGGGACATTTGTGATTATGAGACCAAATTCTTCACCTTTGAGCAGGAAATCAATGGGGAGAGGTCATGGCAAACACACCAGTTAGCTTTTCTTACAGCTCTCAGTATTCAATTATAGGGATGTCATTAATAATCGATTAGTTTGACTTCTAAAGTAAATCTCTCTGATAATCTGTAATTCTCATAATTTACTGTCTTTCTGACAGATTTTAATACATTGCTGGAAATTAAAAGAAGAAATTGCATGTTTCACACACGTAACTTTAAATGAGAGGAGCAAAAGAAGAAATTACATTTGCAGATTAGTTGAATAATAAACACAAAGTTGGTCTATTATAGACTTAATTACTAGTTACATCCCAACCAAGGCTATCACAGGTTATATACAGCATTTAATGCAAAAGTAAAGAAGCAAACTTCAGACACCAAACCTGTTTTGACTGATGGACATCATTTTAAAAGGCAAAAGTTGTTTGAATTCGATTTTTCTCCAAAATGTAACTTTAATGCCGTTTCATATATGCCCTGGTTTGTCTGCGTTTTCTAATAAATGTCTCGTGATGTATCTTTCAGTTGAGGAGCAGAAGCTGAATAAATTGCGGTTGGAGCGCGAAGCGGAGTCTCAGCGGCAGCGGGTCGAGGTGCTGGAGCGAGAGCTGAGTTCAGTCCGTGCACACGGCCGGCAGCTGCGGGTGGAGCTCCAAAGGAAAAGTGCATATGTGGAGCAAGTGGAGCGCCTGCAGGGGGCGCTGGCCCAGCTACAGGCCACATGCGAAAAGAGGGAGGGGCTAGAGCTGAAGCTGCGAACTCGACTGGAGCAGGAGCTACGCACACTCAGAAACCAGCAGGTATGCAGACACACACACACACACAGAGATACCTGCACTTTGATTTGTTGAACTTTACTCTCATATCATGCGTGCTTTCTATGGTTGATGGTAGATAATTCATTATTTTTCTGAATGCAGCATACCTTTTAGGCCATAAACACTTGATTACACCTGTAACTGTGTAATTATGGACCTTTTCACAATGGAACATGATGGGAAGATATCAAAGCCAAACATACAGTATCAGACTTAAGTGCATAACAGAATTATGATATCCTTTCTGTTTCCATGCTACTTTTTGCTTTGTAATTATGATTTCACATGGGACCTGATTACTCCTATGCTTATCTTTCTGTCTCTTCTCTACAGAGGCAGACCCAGGCGTGTCTGACCACTAGCCCCTCATCCTCGGTGAGTGTTACTACCCTGCTGGAGCGCCTGAGGGAGCGCGAAGAGCGGATTTTGGCCCTGGAGGCCGACATGACGCGCTGGGAACAGAAGTACCTGGAGGAGAGCACCATGAGGGAGTTCGCCATGGATGCAGCCGCAACTGCTGCTGCTCAAAGGTACCTGTTATACACAAAATCACCTGCTGTGAATTGACCCATAGCCTTACGAGTGAAAGAACCTTTGGAAGTCACTCTTAAGTGTATTCCCAGCACAGTGAATCAATCTCTGATCACATCCTTTCTTGTTTCTTTTGCAGAGACACTACAATAATAAACCACTCACCCTGTCATTCTACCAAGAACAGTTTCAGTGAAGACTTGCCTCAAGCAGAGCTCAGGAACCAAGAAGTAGAGAACAGGTACAAGCTGTTAAACTACAAAGAAGTCTCATGGGAGTGCAGTAATGAAAATTTGGCTGCACTGATTTTGAATGTTAGAACTAATAGTGATCAATGATACCTAAGAACACATTTTTAAAATAAAGTTCACTGGAAAAATAACATTTTCTGGGGAAAAAATGCTATTTTTTCAGCATATACTACTGTGTAAACAGTGTGTGTTCAGTGTGTTCTTAAGTAAATCTTAATGATAATAAAATATCCTAGTTGAATTAAATCTAACTGTAGTAAAATGTGAGGTCCAATAATAATCCTGGATTCCTTTATAAGCAGATTTTTATAAGGGCAGAGACTTTATATTGTTGCCGTTTCATTGCTGTTCCTAAAATATAAAAGTCAATTAAAAACTGGATTTGCAGTTTAAGCGTTAACCTCTCTCTGCGTGTCTCTGTAGGATCCGTTCTCTTTACGGGCAGATCCTGGAGAAGGACGCCGTGATCAGCGTTCTCCAGCAGCGACTCCAGCAGGAACAAGAGAAGGGTGAAGTGGGAGAGGACGTGTCCCAGATCAACCCCGCCTCCTCATCCGACAAAAGGCCCGCCCAGAACACAGGTACGCACTCAATTGTTAACGCTGTAGGTAATCTGTATTTTGTACTGAAGTGAAGTGACAATGTATTAGTCCCAGCAGGGACCAGTTAGGATAATGTAAATTAGACTATTATTACTATTTTAAACAATAGACATTTTAGCTTTTATTTTATTGTTCTTAAAAGGCACTAAGCACTCCAGGATCTGATTAAAGGAGTACTTAAAGACGCTAAAATTAGTAGTAACCAGTATAGTATAAATGAGAGTTTTGTTGTCATTGTTTTAGCTGGTTCTGCATGTATATATTATATATGATTATACTGAAGTCAAGTTTATTTAGATATTCCAGTTTCATATGTAAAGGTCATTCAATGTCCTTTACGGGAATAGAGTAAAAATAAAGTAGAATAGAATGGAGGAAATATAAGAATACATAGATCAAAAGAATATATTTAATATGTTTAATCTGTTGTCAATATAATTCAGTAGGTAGTTGTTGAACTACATCAGTAGCAGCTTTGAACATTGCATCAAGGTGTGAAGTTGTTGCCATTGTGATAACTGGTGTTTTTGTTTGTTTTGCTGCAGAGAGGAGTAATGCACATGGCCAAACAGCCAGCGTGTCTCGTCTTTGCCGCGTTGTGGCCGCGGCGTGTAAAGCCAGGGGCCAGGCCGAGCCTGCGACTCCCAGTCCAGCCACAGAGCAAAGTTCCAGCACCGAGCCCAGTCACGGTTAGTACACACACAAACATGCATGGACTCTCCATGGGCCATTACACAGCCTGCAAAACAGAGATCCAAACTTTTGTAATGCCTCGCTGCAGCCGTTTCCAGAGTTTCTATTGATTAGACTAGCGGTCACAGAGACACTCGATTCAGATTAACCAATCAAGGTCAATGCCCAATGCTAGAAGTGTTTCAGTCTGCAGCATTTAGAACTGAATTGCATTTTCCTTTTTGATTTTTTACAGAATCCATCCAGCAACAGCCCCCTCGGGCTCTCGACCCATTCAACGGGCTGGACAGCGTGGAGGCTGAGGCGGTGGAAATCTTCATATGAGTTCCAAGAGTCATTGTAGAGACAATGAAGCCACAAAAAATGGCAGCTGACCCCTTCAGAGAGGGCAGGAATGCAGCAGTTTCAGATGTCAGAGCTGCCTGGAGGACCAGAAGCTGTGCTTTTGTGGACGGCTCTCTAAACGAATGTGAAGCTCAAGCTGGTCTTTGGGTCTTTGTAAGAGAGTTTTGTGTATGTAAATTCTTCAAGGTTCTTGTGCAGTATTGTGGTTTGCAAGGACAGGGTGCAAGGTAGATCTGACAGTTTTGTTGCTGTTGAGTTTAATAGTGTTATTAAACCTGACAGGCAGTACAATGCACTATACATTACGATACATTATGTACACAGTAGGGCACATTAGACTATAGCAATATATACAACACGACGAGACAGTATGAGGCCAATAGTGTAATGTATCAGCATGTCCAGACTAGAAATTTTAGTAGTCTATACCAGCTGCAGAGCATAGGGAAATTTTCACTGTTTCCACATCATTGAAGAAAAGAGACTCGAACACTCCATGCATATAGTGAAGCCAGTCCATTTTGAGGAGGGCTGCAAAGTAGACTTTTAAAAAAAAAAAAAAGCTGACAAAAACGATGGCTGTTACCATAAAAATGGACCATAATGCTGTGTAGTCTTCACAAACAGTTGTAACAAACTACAGAAAGACTACTGGACGAATGGCTTCTATTTTCTCTCTAAAAAATTGCTTTATAGTGCTCTAAACTGTCCACACGCTCCTTCTGACAGATTGTAATTCCGTACAGGAATTGTAGGGGGCGATATGTCCTCCATTGTTTCACTGGATCATAAAAAAGAACTCATTTGTTACTCATAAATGATGGCAGTGGCATCAAATGACAGTAACCCAGTAAGGCGTAATGGCTGGGTGAATCACTTAATAAAAAATAATGAATAGCCTGCAGAACGTTTTGTAAGCCCTAGTATGGACTGATTGGCTGCCTTTGTGAGGGCCTCTTTTATTCCACTGTTGAAAGGTCTTTCTGAACTGAGGTTACAATCCTTTCTTCCTTCCCTCTCTCTCATCGCGGCCCAGTTGATCTCACCGCATTCCTATCCTATTGAATGTCTCCCAGAGGCTCAGATTGATCTGTGCGGTTTTACAGCTCCACCTTTACTGCACGTTATAAATGGCGAGCATTCTTGTCATTTTCTTCCCCTCCATTAAACGCCCTTGGAGGCTGGGAAAACAAAGCAATATTCGCTCTTACGTTCTTTGTTTATTTTGTCCTTTTATTTTATCTTTTGAATGTGTGTTTTCTCCCGACCGGGCGTCTGCTGGTCAGCGCCCTGTAGGGAGAAACGTGTTAAGCTACGTACTCTTCATTTCTGTGTTCTGTTTACATTTACCTTGAAGTTAAATGTTAATATATTTGATGAGAAGTGAAGCCTTTATGTCAGAGGAATGTCGTGCCTGACGCCAAAGACTTTCAGCATTTCAGTGAAGTTAATACTGTGTGTTCATTCCAAACCATGGCTTTGTTTATTAACCAAGGGTTAAGCTCTCGTCGGTTGCGTAACAGATGTGAACGTTCTGGAACATTTCACAGATGCAGAAAGGAAAATAAAGGTATTAATATATAAAACAGCAGCAACTCTGAACAAGTGTCGTTTTTTGTGAAGCCTGTACTTTCATCGGCCTCTCTAGTCCTCTTTCTCTCTCACGTACTTCAGCCTAAAACCTGTTCTGGAGAGCGAGATGAGTAATCGCAACTGAATGGCCTAGAGGAACATTCCTGCACTCATATTTCACTGGAGGCTTCCGAGTATCTAGTGCCGCACCACACATACAGCTGCTCCCTGTGGGTGTGTGTAAGAACACTGTTTACAAGGAGGAGAGGAAGGGATTATATGGTGGCAACACTGTAGCAGAACTGGATGAAAACTTGCCCCACCCTCTGAATTTCTCACCCCCACACGATCCTGTTTCACGTGATCCTGAAGTGTCTGGAAACCAAGATCAATAACGACTTCTGTGTGATCATAGAGTTGCATAGAAGGGCATAACATGATCTATTCAGACATGTTATTCCCTGAATAGAACGTATTTTCAAAACAGGTGAGTTTGTGTTAATGAATGAGTGATATATGAATATTATTAGACAATGCTACACATACACACACACACACACACACACACACACATATATATATACCCTTACAAAAATTCACTATGGTTTCCTATGGTTTTAATGCAGTTTTTTAGGGTACCATAGTTTGGTACTACCCGTAGTTTTACTATGGTTTATCCATAGCACTTCATGGTAGCTGTGGTTCTACCATAGTTTACATTTACATATACCACTTCATAGTTACCCAAAAAAACATGAAAACCATGGTTATTTAATCATAGTAAACCATGGTTAATTTTCTTAAGGGTATATGTATAGCCATTGTGGGAGTGTCAGAGTAAAATGTGTTGGAACCATAAAGCAGCTGCAAAGGAGGACCAACTCCATATTAAAGTCCATGTATGTGAATACGGTGTCATTAAAGTCCCTGTTGGTGTACTGGCAAAGTGTCCCAATACTTTTGTCCATATAATGTGCGAAAATCAGCTGAGACGGGGAGCGATGTGAGCTGCACGCACACACGAGCATAAAAAAGCTACGAACTTTCAAAATAAAAGGATTTTTTTGTAAATCTGCGTTAACGCGATTGTCAGCGTTAAGTAAATAATTTCAGTAGCTCACATAATAGTGTTCTGACTACTTAATGTCAGCAAACTGGTTGGGGCTTTTGACCTTTATATGTAAATATCATAGCTACACATCATTGATGTAATATTTCAAAGACTGAGATGTAATAGATTTATGGATTTTATCAGCAATATTAATTTGTCCGTGTAAATGTGAACCTCATTAACCACCTGATTAAACTCATCAGTGAGTCGGTAATGCTTTTGTCAGCTGAACTCAAATGGTTAATGGAGAGAAAATGCCAATGTTTGCCGAGTGTAGTCTCAGCCTCAGACGTCACACCCACAGAACGTTGGCTAAACGTCTGATGCATATGGTACACTTAACTGGAAAC
>JBBPDC010011872.1:0-13392 GCA_037974485.1 Hemigrammopetersius urotaenia | reverse complement strand
CACACACACACACACACACACACACACACACACACACACACACACACACACACACACACACACACACACACAGCTTCAAATGTTCAAATGTTCAAAAGTGTTATCTGTTTTAGCATTGAATCAACAGGATCTTCATATAAGCACCAGCCTTAATCCGATTAGGCAAGAATATATAGAGGTTTATTACATCAGTGCGTACTTTGGGCCTGTACTATAGAAAACATTTCAAATGAAATACAGTAACCCCCCAGTTTTACGCGATCAGGAGTCGCAGATTCAGTCACACACAGATTTTTTTTGAGAACCGAACTCATAGTTTTACACGGAATTCCCCACAATAACACAGAAACTGTAAATATCCTCCACCTTTTGTTGCTGTTTTTTTGCCAATAAATATATTTTTTCTGGATGTTTTCACCAAGAGGACCCGTTCACCTCACTGCATGTCCCAGTACTTTTGTCCTACGACCTTTTGTCCAGAGTTATATCTCATCACGATGAGATATAACTCTTTTTCCCAAAAAGGGAAAGCACTCAGACCCTTCAAACTCCACAGTTCGGTAGATCTCCAGGAGACCTTTCCAACGAGCCCTCATTTGTATTTTTAGCCCCAGTAGATCAGGGGTTATTCCCCGAAAAGTGCATTCAGTTCAGACACGTCCGTCTTTAAATGCGATCCGGGTGTAAACTTTTGTCCCGCGACCTTCCGAGTTGCAGATCTCCGTGGGGAATTTAAATGAGTTTAAAGTGTACTGGGAGCAGATTTGGAGGCAGATTTAGGGTTTACACTATAAAAAAGGCATTTTTTTTAACAAAACACAGCAGTGCGGTTTTTCACTATACCTTTGTGCTCTTGGAACATAACCTGCGAGAAAAGCGGGGAATTACTGTACATTAAATCAAGGTTAAAGGGCTTGTGTCAGGGAAAACTATGTTTCAGCTTGAGAATGAGTTGATGCAGTAAGTACACATTGTCTACACTATCATTTGTTTTTCCAATATTCTCCCCAAGTTTATCATGTCCAGTTTCACTCACTTGTTAGCACCCCCACATTTTTTTATACCAACCTCACAGTTAATGTTTACGTTATTTAGCAGACTCTCTTAACCAGAGCGACGTACATCAGTTAGCATGAGAACTTCATACAAGTCTCAAAAAGCGGCACCACATCTTTTCAAGCTGCTGCTAAAGCAACAGTTTTGGACAGCTGATACTCTTGAGGAGACTGTAGACCGCCAATTCTGTTACATCAGCTAATAGATGTCCCTGCTGGCTAAAACTGCACAGGCTGGCCGGGGAGAGAGAGGGAGAGGGCCAACCAGTGATGGCGGCGGCACTGCATTCTCCTGAAACTTGAGTGTTTTAAGTCGCTTTGGATAAAGTGTCTGTCAAATGAATGTAATGCAAAGTAATGTAATGCATCACTGGAGATCAAACTCGAAGCCTCCTGATGATAGAGCCAACACAGCCAGGCGCCCGGCGGTCTGACTTCACCCAGCATTCTGAAATCACATTTACATAAACCCACCTATCCAGCCTAAAGCTGAAGCCGAGTGCGACTCCTGAAGAAAGGGTTTCAGCTCAGACTGCTCTTTGAATAAAATGCCAAATAGAGCACAATGAGTACAAAGGTCATTTTACATTTAAGAACCTTAAAGGCGCAGTGAGAAAAACAGTCAGTTTCATTTTAACTGACGGATACAGTATATGGACAAAAGTATTGGGACGTCTGAGAGCCCAAAGCCCTGAAAAACAGGCATGTCCCAATACTTTTGTCCATGTAGTTTTGAAGCATTAATGTAAATGAAATGATTGTGACTGCTTTTAGTACACAAACACAAATATCGTAACTGAAAAGAAGGAAATGTAGAATACTGTAACAACTCTTTCATCCCGTTCCTTTGCTGACAAGTGTCATTAGGTTTCGTTTTTGTTTTGGTTGCCTTAACTCAGTCTTCTTGTTTTCATGTACAGCTGTTTGTTGTCCTTGTCTTCTCCCCAGCGGTTCCATTCTTATGTTGTTTTATATACCCTTATGTTTTAGTATCCATTTGTTTACTTCTCTTTGTTGTTTTATTTAAATAATCTTAGAATCAGTAACCCTAGCTTTCATACCGTCTGTGTGTTCATGTGATATTTCTGTAATGGTCTTTGTTAAAAGCCGTCTCGCGCATACATCCAGCCTCAAGTCTGCAGCGTTACAGATATGGGCCCATTATAATGCAGGATGTCAGTTTTAATTTGAGTGCATTATATTGGGTGAATGTATTTTCAGTATGTCTATTTCGCTGGACCACCGGACAGCTGGCTGCAGAGCTGTTTCTTGGTCATTGCATCATCCACCAACCAAAGGGCTGGAATTTGTGAATTTCCATCTGAAATATGTTGCCGTTGTCCCTTGACACGAGGATCAAAGACTTCAATGTCAATGAAGGGAACCATCATGAAGCTAAAATAATAGAATTAATAATTCAGAGATATGGTGGAGACAACACACAGGTCACAGTTTGTTGAGCTCAGCAATAGCAGACCGTCTGGCAGAACTTGCAGGACCATAGATAATGCTTCACTGAAGTCAAGAAGAAACACAACAGCAGCACATGACGTCAAAGGATTTAAATGCAAATCACTCTTCCATCTCAAGAGCAGCAAAAAGTACAGAAAAAGCTTATTCTGGGAGGAATTTGGGACAAACTTTTGTAGAGTCTGAGATCAAAAATGAATTGGACATTTAAAAGATTTTTTTCAGCAACAGAATTACACATAGCTGGAAAGCTGCCCAAAATTTTGTGACTGTAAAGTGAACAGCAGGACACTGAATCACGCTGAGCACACATTTCACTTACTGAGGCAATAATAAACACAAAAGTCCCCCACATCCAAACATCTCTCCCCAAAAAGGCTGGATTTTAAACTTTGTTGAGCATCGCCAGGGAATAAACCCAGCGTCTGATTTCTGAGGGTTGTAGACTTTAGAGAATTTGCAACCAAGTACTTTAATACCCCTTTTCCACTGCACTGGTTCCTGTGCCGGTTCCCAATTTTGGAACCAGTGCCGCGCTTTTCCACAGAAAATAAATTGGTGCCGTCTCTAAAACCGGCGCCTAAACTCTGCTATGGTGCATCTGAAATCGCACACTACTCGAGTAGGTACTACATTTGAATTAGAACGTACTGCTCTACCGTTAAAACAGCACGTTCTATACAGTATGAATGAGGGCAGTATGAATGGAATTGGGACGTACTGCATCCGCTGTGTTGATGTCACGTGTCGTGTGTCGTCACAACAGCGCGTTATTTTTTACCTTTACAGAGGGCATTTACTCACAAGTGTGATTTAACTTCAATGAACGTGTAATTTAACGTTTTCTTTAAGGTACTTAAATTTGAAAAGAGCCACGTCTCCGTTTTCCGCCATTTTTGCGAATATGACGCTGCTTCTCCCGCTGCCTTATGGGATAGTGCAGCGTCCATCGAATGTCTACTACAGAATTCGTCCGGAAGCAGTAGGTCATCCGGGTTCTTCTCGCCTACTGTTAGGCGAATACTATGAATTCAGACACACTACTCGCCTCGCATACTGTTTTTCACACTATATAGTAGGGAAGAATGCGATTTCGGACGCAGTGCTGGTCTTGTAGCAAGAACCAGTGACGTCATGAGAGGTTGGCGGAGTCGTTCACGTAATCGTTGTCATTGACGGTCTCTTTAACGGTAATAATCCCCTGAATAAGCTGCATTTGGATACTGCAATATATCCTCAAAGTTTAGAGAATAACCAGTAAGCAGGAACCAAGTTTGGCCATGTTTGTTTCTGTTTAGTGGGCGTGGCCTGTCACGTATTCTCATGCGGCTCCCACTGAGCTCCTAGTCTAGTGTAGACGTGGGCCGGTTCTTGGCTGGTTCCCAGATCCCAGCAGCAGTATAGTAGAAAATGGGTATAAGTCAGCCTTAAATATTCCGTTTATTTTTATAGTTTTTTTTTTTTTTTTACAACGGTTGTTGTCACAGCTTTACAGAATCTAAGCCTGAGCCTCTAGTGAGCAAGCCAAAGGTGACAAAGGTGAGGAACATCTCCCTCAGCCTGGAGGAAATGACCTTGAGAGGAAGCAGTGACCCTGTATGGTGCTCGCTTTGAAGTCCTAAGTCCTGGAGGGCCGTGGTCCAGCAGGTTTTGGTGATTTCCCTGCTCAGAAACTCCTGGTTCACCTCACCAGGTTTAGTGAATGTGTTTGAGGAGGAGAACCATCAAACTGTGCTGGACACCGACCCCCCAAGACCGGAGTTTGCAACTGTTTCATATTGAAACAGTTCTTGATTGGTGCTGCGCTTTAATAAAAACCTCATGCAGGTCTATTGCAGATCTAATATTACTCAGCATTCAGAAAGTGGATGTGACTGAAAAAAACTGAGAGCAGATCTGAGATCAGCATGAAACACTGGTTTAGAAAAGTGCTGTGGTTTCTGATGATCACAGTTTTCTATTTTGTTGATCTGTGTTATTAGACATTTGTGTAATGAAGGGCTTCCATTTCTATATCAGTTTAAGATATTCTTAAATAAATATATTTACATATTCAAATCTCCTCAAGACAGAAGACACCAGTTACTGTATTCACAGACTGCCCTGTTTGTGTGATTGACTGAGCTTCACCAATGCCGTTACATTCATTACGGTATGAAGCAGCTGAATGCCATCAGTGAAGAGTAACATTTAATATATCAGCACTGCTGACATGCTTAATTGAATTAATTGCTTACTCTCATACATTAAACTGGTGCAGTATAAGTGTAAAGTGTCTTTGTTATACATGAACGTACCACAGCACACTCAGGGAGCAGTGTGTGGGTACCTCAGTGATGCCACTAGCAGTCCTGGGATTTGAACCCTTAGCCTTCTGATTGCAGGAGCAACTTGTCCAATCAGCATCCTCCAAACTGTTTCTGCTTTGGTGTAAAGAGAGATTTGCTTCATCTTTGTTTCTTTCTTCTTCGTCTTTGTCATATATCGACTTGATTTAATCTCCTGAGTTGGCGAGCATATTATTATGCATTTGTTCTACGGGGGTTAACGTCCTCTGCATTTTCTATTCCCTCTGCATCTTAGTTTTCGTTTCTTCCCCCATTATTTGTGATCTACACTAAACGCCTTGTGGGGAGACCTTTGGTGTTGAAGCTCCATTGTTCTGTGAGCAAATCGGTTGCCTGTAATCCCACGAGGCGCTCCTCATCGCTGGCTAGGAGACCATTTTTGAACACAGCACAAAGTCCTAATGTACCCTTGAGTCAGTAAATCAGAATTCATGTTCTCTTAATCCAGCCTTAAGCGTAAACTGCATCCAGCACTGATTTTAAAACTCTGCCCTGTTTTCCACATGCATCCCAAAGGACTCTCTGGCACAATGCCCCTTTTTTATATAACTATAAAACTATGGTTCAACCCATCGGTTCTATAGATAAAGGATTTCACCACAGTCTTAGTAGCTCCGACGTGAACGTGATGTAGGTTTACGGTGAAGCGCACTCATAAAGTCCCTCCTCAATTAATTGCGAGGTTGTCTTATGTTGCATAAACCCCATCAATTAGGCATGAAACTGAGTCAACGCCCCCCCCCCTCCCCTTTCCCCATTTATGTACCTTAGTTTTCAAGGCATCCATCAATGGAGCAACTTCGTTAATGGGTGCTAATGTAATTAGCAGAGTGGGCGTTCTGAACACTTTTTCTAGCTCGTCAGCAGCGAGGTGAGCAGGCGTTGCGTAACTAAATGTGACACAGTGTGTGAGTGCCTTACAACTCCCCCCACCCTCCTTCTCTAGGGTCCTTTATGTGAGTAAGAGATCTTTCAAAGCCACGCAGCTGGACTGCAGTACTCATGCTCAATCGCTCACAGAGGGGACTATGTGAACAATGGGCTTGAGGAGTTAATGGGTCTGGCGGCAGCCTGGAGGGGCGTGCGAATGGATCAAAGTTCTTTTGCGTATTAATTATACATGCGCCAGTTATTGAACGCAGCCAGATCGCAAATGTCTGCAGTGACCAGCGCTTGTTTAGAGTGGGGAATATGGACACCACACTGCTCCATCCACTCTGATCACAGTCTAGGGTTTGGACAGCTGAGCTGAATCACCAGAAACTTCTGCAAACATGTGCGCTAGTCTGTGGCTTTCTGCAATTCCTCTAGATGGTAAAGAATTGAATGATGTAAATTTCAGAAATGTTCATGATGCAAATGACCATAAAGCAGTTGGGGGGGTGGGTGTCATGGTGAGGGGGGGGGTGCTGGTATAAATATGGTTTCTGTTTGCACTTGGTTTCTGTAGTGTTTTCAAAAGTCCAATAACGGACAGGAGGACGAGAAAGGCGGTCGTAAAGCTGGTTTAGAAACACCAACGAGAAGTGCCATGGTGGTAAATTTTGAATACAGTAATCCTCCTGCTTTTCACGGGGGTTACGTTCCAAGAGCACCCGCGTATTGTGAAAAAATGTGTTGTCTAGAAATGTGTATTTGTATTGTGTAGACCTTAAATATGCCCCCAAATCTCCTCCCAGAACACGTTAATTTAATTTTAAACTCCATTTAATGCATTACCCTTAAAGAAAATGTAGAGGTAAACCCGTAATGAAAAAAGTACAGGGCACTGAGAAGATCCACGGAGGAGATTCTGGTCTGCAGCTGCCACAGATGCTGCAAATGGCAGGAGCAAGGAGAAATGAAAAATCAGAATCTGAAAATGTTATTAATCCCAGAGGAAGAAGCTTAAAAAGCATTAGCATTAACAGTGCGTGTTAGCATTAGCACCCTGCGGTGAGCCAAAACAAAGACTAGACAAAAGAAACATTGAAATATCTCTCTCTACCCACATGTTTAGACAGAGCACAGCTTACTAATACTAAATAAACTGAGATAACTGTTGAAAATTGGGGGGGAAAAGTTAAAAACACTAAAATATGGAGCAGTCATGCTACAACATGCTGCAGCAGACCCACGCCTGTGCACTACATACCGTTCTCGGATTGGCTACTTTCAAACCTCTAAGTTCAGCGGTATTTTACCATTTCAAGATGCTCTTTCTGTATTTATACAATTATTTTATATGGAAATGTAGCTGAATTTACGTTCATGTTTGTTACAAAATTAGTAAATATATATAGACACAAAAAAGTGGAGGATATTTGCAGTTTCCGCGTTATTGAGTGTTCCATTATCAGTTTGGTTCTCAGAAAAAAATCCGCATTAGACTGAATCTGTGACTGCTGATCTGCGTAAAGGTGAGTGGTTACTGTATATAATAAAATTGCACATTAATGTTTCGGTTCTGTAGGCTGCAGCATTTATCCACTTTTACATGCTAGTCTTATTTCTTTTTTGCTTCACTTGATGTGAATAGGTTTCATAGACAAGCATTTTTTTTTCCAGGTGAAACATTTTTAGAATGGATTCATTCTGTTGCAGCTCTGAATTTCTAATGAACAGAACAGATGCAGCTTAGAATAACCCAATGCTTGGCATTCATAATGCAGCATGAAGAGCTTTAGTGATTTCGGTAGAGGGAACATTTAGCTACTTCTGAAAAATCACTTACAGTGCATTGCAACGGCCGGTCCTCAGAGAGTAGCTGTTGGTCAGCATGGAACATCAGCACGGAGGAAAAGCTTTTGGGTGTTTTCTTTGGTGAAAGGTAATGCTATGCTTCCATGAAATGTTATTTCAGACCTAAATCTGTTATGTGTAAATGCGAAAATGCTCTCAGAACGGCATGGATGAAGTGGAAGCTGTGCTGTCAGTTTTATACCTTGTTCTGTTACCATTCTGGAAAATGTGGCAATACATTTTTATTAATGTGAAAATGATGGATACATTTGAGTCAACTGAATTCAATGAATCATTTGTTTATTAACAACGTCAGTGTCTAACATCAGTTTCCATACAAGCAGACACCCGGAAGTCTGAAAAGGGAAAATATCTTGTCTACTCCAAAAGCTTGGTGCATTTATTCACCCGTTTCGCCATTAAAAATTTAAATGAGCGCTCTTAACAGAAAGCAGCCGTCCACCGGAGCACAATCCCTCTGTAGCAGCTGCGGATCTTGGTTTAGAAATAGAGTCCTTCATGACAACATGGAGGGCTGTGTACGAGGCTGCTACCTGGGCAGCAATGAAACACCATTGTCCCAGGAACAATTAGCTTGATTGAAGCAGTAGGAGTTGGTATTGATGTTTGGATGCATGGAGTGATCGCTTCTTGCAGTCTTTCGCTGGTGGCTCTGGTGCATATTCCTTTGAAAATCAGAGAACCAAGCCTCGCCACGCATGTTGTGTATGGATCTGCTGGCAGGTTCAGCCCCAGACGTAATGCGAGTCTGCCCTTGTGACCTGCAATTTGTTCCAGATACCCAATATGTTAAGGCTACGTGACATCTAATTAAATTCACAGCAGACGGTCAATTCCTTCCTGCCCCTTATGAAGATCCCAATCTCTGAGTCTGTACACGAGACTAGTTTCACTGATAGGGCTCCCGCCCTCTTTATCTTCCTTCATTTGCAATCATTTCGCTTTCAGTTATTTTAGAAGTAATGCACTTGTTAAATGGTTCACTGTGCTCCATTTTATTAAGCAAAGAAATGTTGCTTTGCATATTCACAATGATTCTGACTATTAATTAGACACATGCTTTCAAACGCTCTTTTTCTAAGAGAGGTAATAAAAGGACATTTTCCGTCTCAGATGCTGTTTATTGTCGAAGAGCAGAGAACAGCATAAAGTATAACATGACTCATTCAGCTTAAAGATGGCGTGTACACATATTAAACACACTTCAGTGTTCGCTATTTGGTTTATTTTCATTGCAGTTGCATGGCCATGTCCATTTCATACATACATTTTTTAAATTCTGACATAGACGGAGTAATAAATTCTCATTTAGTTGAAATGTTTTGTGTGTATACAAAAGAATCTCTAGATGCATATGGAAGTTCCCAGGTTTGTATAATCCCAGAATGGGTTCAAGTCTTCCAGACACATTGTGCTGAAGCGTGTACTGAGGGAAAATCGCCTGCCCACTGTTGCATCACTCACTACAGAGTTCCAAATGGCTTTTGGAAGTCACAATAGCACAAGAGTTTCATGAAATGTGTTTCCAGCTATCCAAACATTAAGATTACTATGTGTGCTGCCAAGCGTAGGAGTGTAAAGCAGGTCACCACTGGACTGGAGGAATGTATTCTGCTCTACGAAGCCAAAGTGCAGGAACTACATATTTGGTTGGTGGTGGTGTAGTGGGTTGGATACTTGCCTCTAGACCAAGGGGTCATGGGTTCGAATCCTACCTTCAGCACACCACCACTGGGTCCCTGAGCAAGACCCTTAGCCCCATGTTGCTCAAAGGAGAGACTGCCCCCTGTAGGTGGTGAATGGAAGTCGCTTTGGATAAAAAAAAAAATGCCGTAAATGTAAATTGACTTTAGACTACAAACAGCATTTAGGACTCTCCTTTGTCTTGTGAGAAAATATCCTGGTTCAAAGTCCAGTTTCAGAGAAATGATTGAGTCAAAACTACAAAATCCAAACTAATACTAAGACTATAAAGCCATTTTTCTCAGTTAACTTTGGCGTAGTTACTGCACTTTGGCTTTGCAGGGCAGTATAGGGCACACCACATTTGGTAGAGGAGGCATAATGGTCTACTGCTCACTGTTCCAGGACATTTTAGACATTTATATGCTAAAATATATTAGACATTTATATGCTTTAGACATTTTAGACTTTGTTCCCAAGAATACGTTCTCTCTTCCCACAATGACTCTCTCTTGAATATCTAGCAGTCTGATGGATTCATCTAGCATTCAGAATCACAATCAGAAAACTTCCTTCATCCCGGAGGAAATTGTTTATGTTTTTACTGCCACATCAGACACAGAGAGACACTAGAATAATGTAAAATAAAAAAAAAGATAAAATACATTAGACTTATTTTATTCATCATTGTAAGTCTAAATAGAATCTAATGAAAATCCAAATAAAATAAAGTAAAATCTGAGTAAAAATAGAAATCAGTGGAAAGAAAACAACCATAATATGAATATCAGTAGTAATAATATGAATATTGCACTAGCGCCATATAGAGGACAAAGCCGAAGTGCAGGAACTACATATTTGGTCGAAATTGACTTGTTTAGGACAAATGGGGTTTAGGACTCTCCTTTGTCTTGTGAGACAATATTTCCAGCTTTCCCTCACTATATATATATATATATATATATATATATAACAGCACTGTCTAAAATTCCAAAATGTTTATTTATAACTTTGCCTTCTTTACCTCTAATGCCAGATATTGTATAAAATATATGGAGCAATTCTATTGGTCCATTCATCATGCAGTTTTCACTCAGTGTACAGGGTTTCTGCTGAGTGGAAAAAAATGAAGATATATGGATTTCTTTGTGTCAAATATACAGGCCTAGAAGCTTAAAGTGCAATAGTGGTCTAATGCAACAGTTTAACGCACGACAGAAACCAAAACAAAAGGCAGGATCCTCTATAAAGTGGCTTAGTGACAGCGGGGGTGTGTTTTTGTCTCTATCCGTCATTAAATAGTTTGATGAAAAGTGATTACCTAATAATAAGAGATCAGAGAGGAATAATACTAGAGATACTTTTTGTAGTAGACTATAAATTATACTTATAATTAGACAGTATAATTGCAGTATCATTAGACAGCATGATTAGAAGGTATCATTACATCAGTTACATGTAATATTCAAAATATAGCAATAATAATACTTAGTTATATAACAATATGCTTAATATATATGAATGGTTACACTTGCTTTATCATTTAAAATGTAACTAAAAATTGAAGGTAATTCTTTCAAGAAATCTAAAATATGACTTTACTAATTACATGTATAGGCTAGTCATTGTTAATATAATAGTATATTCTATCTAACACTGGCACCTGTGTTATGAAAATAACTGGCATAAAACCAAATGTATCAGCATGAGATCGTTGGCGCGGACACGCTGCCCATTCATTTTGCTACAAATTAGTGCTTTCAAGTTCTTCTTACTTTGTCTCTCAACTTTCCTCTTTGCTAAACGATTGTGGCTCAGTGTGATATGAGCCTGCACCTGCCATTGCGCCTATCCATTATCATTGATCATTTTAATGAACAGAATTAACCCTGCAAAGAGCCGTTTTTCTTTTAACGGCATCAAACTACAGCAGCAGAATGCTCATTATGCTACATTTGTACACAATCTCCCATGTGCTTGTTTTTCATTAGCCTAAGCAGGCCCAACACATCCTCTATATCTGGAAATGCCCCCCACCCTCTCTCACTTTTGAATAATAATATCAAAGCACACACAAGCTCCTACAGACACTTTTTTGTAAACATCAAAAAATGGGTGGGCCCTTTTGGTTGCCCTTATGAATACATCTGCAGTATTTATTTCTAATTAACACAATTTTGCATTCGCCTCAAGCCATTAGAATATAAATAGCCTGCCACTTCATTGATAATATCACAGAAGCTTCATTATTACTTTTTATGGGATTATCATGGATCGCCATGTTAAGATTAGCCCATATAACATGGAACCCAGTGGAAAATTGAACCTATAAGGACCAGGAGGTTTGCAGGGGAGAAAAACTCTTCCGATAGCTGAAGGCTGAGGGCGGTGCATTAAAGCACCAATAATCTAATAATACGTTAGATGAAGATAATTACACTTCAATTATCATCATAATCAGCATTATCATTTCGGCGAAGCACAAAAACAATGCGACTATTTTGTGGAAGCAGTTTTGGTGCAGCATTTTCAGCGCGTATACTGTTGTCCCAAACGCATTTTGAAATCTTATTTTCAGTCGAACACTGACAATGTATGCAAAGGTTGTTGTACCTGGTAAAACATATTCAGCCACAACTCATAGTTTTAAGTGGGAATCCCCACAATAATGCGGGAACTGCAAATATCCTCTGTCTTTCTTTGTATTCTTGTGGCAATAAATACATTTTTTCTGGATGTTTTCACACAAAGGGACCCGTTCACTTTGCCACGGTGTCCCAATACTTTTGTCCCGCAACCTTTCGAGTTGCAGATCTCTTTCAATTTAAATTAAAAGAGCCGATTACGGGTTTATCTATACATTTTCTTTAAGGGTAATGCATTAAACTGAGTTTAAAATGAAATGAAAGTGTTCTGGGAGCAGATTTGGGGGCAGATTTAGGGTTTACACTATAAAAATAGGCATTTTTAGGTGCTTTTTTTTTTTTTTAACCAAAACAAAACACCACATGTTTTTATGATACACAGGTGCTCTTGGAACATAACCCCCGCAAAAAGTGGGGGATTACTGTACTTAGTCTGTAGCAGTGTATGGGCAGATTGTACATGCCAAAGTAACATCCTGGTATCCTGGTGCCTTCTACTCCCCAGGTAAGCAACATACATGCACCTGGCTATTCATATGATGGAAAAGAAAACGTGATTCGGCAGAGCAGGACACCGTCCACTGCTCTGTGGCTCAGTTCTGATGCTCATTTGCCCATTGTAGGCACTTTCAGTGGTGGACAGGGAACAGCAGGGGCACCCTGCGGCTGTGCAGCCCCTTATGCCCATGCAGGCTAGCATTGTGCACTGAGTGACAGGAGGAAGGCGGGGCCAAACGTGATCTCTACGGGCCGCTGATGGCTGTAACATCACAAAGTGATCTGATGGATTAGTAGGCCGATGCTTAGATAGCCGTGTTACTCCCACTGGATTAAAAAACAGATCTTGTGAAATATATTCAATGCAGCTCTGCCTGATTTCATACACCATACCATCAGTATTTGAAATATATATACAGTAATATGAAAATAACATTTTTGTTTATCTGATTTTAGCATACTAGACAAATTTGAAATGTTCTGTGACTTTTTTTAATATGTTAAATTTAGAAAAAGACAAATTATGGATCATGATGTGCAAAATCCATGACTCCTGGGGGGGGTTACTGTACACCCCTTCAATTGTATGCCCTAATAGGAGTGGTCTCTTTCAGCAGGATACTGCACACTTCACACTGGCGTACAAAAATCATCCAGGAATGGTTTGACGAACATGACAAGGAGCTCAAGATGTTGACTTGGCCTCCAAATCCCCCAGATCTTAATCTAATTGGGGGATGTGTTGGACAAGCTACTCTCCTCCATGGAGGCCTGACAGAATCTGCTGCCAAAGTCTTGGTTCCAGAAACCAGAACCTTTTCATTGTTTATTACATTTAAATAACACAGGTCAGCAGGTCAGAATCCTCCTGTATGAGTTTCTGTGGGTTCTGTAGTGTTTTTCATGCTGATCTCAGATCTGTGTGTAGTGTCTCCTGCAGGTACAGTGTTT